>QGSO01000557.1:0-74793 GCA_011037825.1 Carya cathayensis
TTGCGACGTTTGTTTATGCAAGTTGTTTCCGTAGCAAGATATTAGAACTGTGGGAGGTTTTGGGTGCTCAAGACCCGGGGGGTTGGCCATGGTTTATTGTGGGGGGGGGATTTTAACATTATTCGAAGTGATGATGAGAAAATTGGTGGTATTATGCAGGCCCACTGTGGAAAAAATGAGTTTAATGCATGCTTTCATCAATGTGGTTTGCTTGATTTACCTTTCGAAGGAAATCAGTTGTCGTGGTGTAACGAGGGCCTTGGGAGTAAGAGGATTTGGGCGAGGTTAGATAGAGTCTTGGTGAACATGGCTTTTCTAAACTTGTGGGGAGAGACTCGAGTGGTATATCTTCCGCGATCTTCTTCAGATCATGCACCTATGTTGGTGTCGTTGCTGCATGAGCATAGGACGATTGCAAGGCCATTCCGTTTTCAGCATCTGTGGGGTACACATGAGGGGTTCTTTCCCTTGGTTAAGGAGGTGTGGGATGTTGATCAAATTGGCTGTCCAATGGTACAAATTAGTAAGAAATTAAAAGCCGTGAAAGGTGCGTTGTAGAAATGGAATGTTGAGGTATTTAGAAGAGTCGAGGTGGAATTATAGGTGCTGGAAAATCGTATAGTCGAGCAAGAACAAGAGTTAGTGACAGGTTATTCTTCTCAGACTGAGGCCAAGTTATTAAATTGTAAACAAAAACATTTACAATGGTTACATAGAGAAGAGATCTTGGGTTTCCAAAAGTCACGAGTTAAAATGGTTAGTGGAGGGAGATTCCAATACGGCCTTTTTCCATGCTATGATGCGTACGAAGAAGAAGAATAAAAGGGTGGAGAAGATGCGGCTAGAGAGTGGGCAGACTCTTGATTCTATGGATGAGATTCATAATGGTGCTTTATTTTTTTTTCAGGATTTACTTGCCATAGAGGATGTGACATTTCATGATAACGCACTTTCTCTTTTGGTGCCGGTGAAAACAGAGCTAGAAAATGAAGCCTTAATTGCAAAACCTTCTATGGAAGAGGTAAAAGATTCTCTTTGGTCTATTCCTTTGGATAGCAGCCCGGGTCCTGATGGTTTCTTGGCAAGTTTCTTTATTCTTGCTTGGGATATTGTGAAGCAAGATATTCTGGAGGTGACCGTGGATTTCTTTGAGGGGCAGCCATTATCAACATTTTTTGGGGCAAGGAATTTTGTTCTTATTCCAAAGGTGGATGATCCGGTGGGATTTGGGCATTTTCATCCCATTAGCCTTTGTTCGGTGATTTATAAAATTTTGTCAAAGATTATGGTTTTACATTTGGCGCCGGTTTTGGGCAAAATTATTTCTTAAGAGCAATCAGCGTTTATTAGGAGAAGAAGTATTTTTTATAATATTGCAATTGCTCAAGAGCTGGTATAAAGGATGAATCGAATATGTCGGGTCAGAAGGTTAGTGCTCATAAGTCTTCTTTATTTTTCTCTTCTAATATTCCGATTAGTAGAAGATTGGATATCAAGAGCCTCTTGGGATTTGAGGAAGGTGATTGGCCATGTACTTATTTGGGCATTCCGTTGCATGTGGGGACAGTAAGAATTGAGATGTTTGATCATTTGATTGCTAAGGTTCAGAAAAAATTAGCTGGGTGGAAATGGAGACTACTCTCGTTTGGTGGAAAGCTTGTTTTAATTAAGCATGTCTTTCAGTTCTGAATTTACCAAAAGGAGTTTTGTCGGCTTTGGAAGGGATTTTTTCCAATTTCTTATAGGGATCAACCATAGAAAATAGGAATAGAAAGTGGATTTCCTGGACGAAGATTTGTTTGCCAATAGAAGAAGGGGGACTTGGGATTCGGGAATTATTAGAAGTACAAAACTCCTTGCTTATGAAGTTTGCTTGGAAAATCCTTCAAGGGGGTTTGTTATGGGTGAGGTTCTTCTTGGCCAAATATGTGGGTGATAAACATATTTTTTCAATTATGAATATGAGGAAAGGGTCTTGGTTTAGGAAGGGGATTATGCGAGTAATGCCACTGTTATTAAAAATTACAGATGGATTATTCGCGAAGGAAATGCTAATTTCTGGTTCGATAATTGTTTAGGTGATGGATGCTTGGCCGAAAATTGTGTGGTGAATGGGGATTCGGGCTTGCTTATTAGATCTCTTTGGTTGGCTACTGGTTGGAATATTGAGCAGCTGAGAGAGCTAGTTCCCAAACAGATGGTTCAGCGAATTATTATGTCAGGTGTCTGAGTGAAGGAGGGGGAGGATCACTGTGTATGGGCCCCGTCGGTGGATGGTTTGTTTTCTACTAAATTGGCACGATAGATTGTGAGAAGAAGGGGCACTTTGTGCCCCTAGCGTCCCTGGCTATGGTAGAAGCAAGTGCCCAAGTGCATGGCTTGTTGCTGGTGGAGGGCTAAACATAATTCACTACCAATGGATGAGGCAATCACGTGACTAGTTATACCGTTGGTGTCAAAGTGTGGATGCTGTATAGAGCCAAAAACATAGACGCTAGATCACATCCTGTGTGAGGGGGAGGGTCCGAAAAAAGTATGGGATTATTTTGGTACGAGTTGTGTTATCCAGTTGCAACAATAGCTATCTTGGGATGGAATGATGACGTTTTGGTATAGACATGCTGTATTGAATTCACAGGTCGGTTGGGTTCATGGTCTGCTTCCCATTATTATTTCTTAGGCTCTTTGGAGGGCTCGATGTGCATCTCACATGGAGGGTGTGAATTTTGATTGGAGGGCTGTTGTGAGAGTGGTGAAGGTGAATTTAAGGATATTTAGAAGGGATTGAGAAGCTTTAAAACGAGGGGAGTGAATGATTATTCAATTTTACAGGAACTTAATTGTCCGATCATTCCAGTATGTGAACGTAATCCAAAACTTATTAATTAGAATCCGCTGGAGGTGGGTTGTATAAAGTTTAATGTGGATGGGGGATCTTGTGGAAATCTAGGGAGGTTCGGAGGTGGGGGTATCATCCAGGATGATGGCGGAAAGGTGATAGCGGGGTTTGTTTATTTTTATGGTCATGCGACGAATAGTATTGAGAAATGTCAGGCTCTTCTTGATGGGCTTTGGCTGTGTCATTCACTTGAGATGAGAGATTTCTTGGTGGAATCTGACTCTAGTGTGGTGATGGGTTGGCTAGCTTCCGAGGTTTGTAAATATTGGTGGCTGATTTTTTAGCTAAAGAAGGGCCGATGGATAGAGCTTTTGATTTTTTTGGTGAGGGCTTGGTGCAAGGTAGGCATAGGGGGATTGTGCATCTTGATTTATGGGGTATACCTTATATACGTTATTGACGAGAATGGGTTAATTTGTAAAGATTTTTAGATATTGTCTTCGGGGTTTTTTCCTTAAGGGTTTCGTGTTTTTGTTTTCAAGGTATTCTTCTTTCATAAGTGAGAGAGTTTACTAATAATATTGAAGTGGGTTACTCATGGACAAGTGACCCTCGTCTTTTTTTTTTTTTTGTTTTTTTTTTTAAAAAGGTGCACCCACACTGAGCCACCCTTCTTTCTATTGGTGCAGGGTTTTTGAGAGTTCACTACAGGAATATTATATTGACTTCATTTTCAAATACAAATGATTAAAATATGCATATAATATATTCACAAAAAATGAGAAATAATATAAAATTCCTTTGACTTAGTTACTGTAACTTAACACATATTTATTGAGTTAGTGTAGTTCATAATGAAATTTATATACCAATGTTGAACCGAAAGTGGAAGTTTTAAGGGACATATCAACTAAATTTTAGCTAAAATTAGAGGTGTTCTCGGCTACAAAAACCATCATGTCACAATCCTTAGCTCCAAATTCTTAGTCTCCGAAGAAAATATCCTAACACTAATATGAATGATATTTCTATAAATAAAAAAATAGAATTTAAAATGACAAAAGACCTCTTTTTTTCTTGTAATGTGTTGGGAATGGTCGTCGACCTTTTCATCGGCCAAGCTCCCGTGTGGTGGACCGAATACAAGCATTAATGCATTGACGTCCCCTCTCAACTATTTATCTTTTATTTATTTATTTAGATAATTTATAATCAGGCTTGAGAGCGATAGATCAACAAATTCTTGTTGAGCATGATCATCTAATGCCAAGGACTCTTTTTGAAACTCAGGTTCCGAGCTGGGTATTTCTAGATACTAGATTCGAAATCCATATGAACAGTCTTACATGACTTCGTCAATTCTAATTTCTAAGGATATGTAATAATTCTATTTAATTGAGTTGCTTGCATCCATGTCATCACTTGTGTTGAATGTTAATTAGAGAAATAAAGACTTGTAAAGAGTTCTTATATATTTGGATATTCATCCATCGAGTAAGCCTAAATATATTTGTAAAGGCAAAAATTGGCTAGGATTAGATGACTATATGATAAGGCTTATCTTATCATTATATTTGAAATTGTTAGATGAATGTAAAATAATTATTGATTTATCTTTAAACAATATTGAGTCTATCTAGAAGTTTTAGAGGTTGTTTAGATAACTCATTGAGGTAAAAATCGAGTCCATGAGGATCTGCATTTATCCAGAACAGAAGCTGAACATAAATCAGTCACTGCAAAAAAGAGTTATTGCGAAATGTCAGCAATTCATCAGGAGACGTTCTCGCGATAGATTCTATCCGTTAACAAAATCCTACTTCAACTGTAACTCTTTCCAGATTGTTTATTTAAGAGATCCTATTGGTTAGGATCTGTAGAGATTCATATCTACATGTTTTCTAGAGCACTTTCTAGAAAATTCCTTAGTAAATTTTCATATTTGTGATCTCTCAGTGTGTGTGATCGTGCTTCAAGTGTGAAGGATCATTGATTGGATTTCAGCCACTAGAGTTCCAGGAGGGAAGTCAATAGTTTGAAGATCGCTGGATGTTCTGGCTGCTACTGCGGTAGAAGACAAATGAGTCATTTGTTTAGACAAGTAAGAGAGTCAAGTTACAAAAGGTTTTGCAATTGATGATTACTTGTAATTGATTTTCAAATAAGTAGATTGACTTTCCTAGGTTTGGTTGCCCCATTGGGTTTTACCTTTAAAGTGTTCTTTAAATGGTTTCTCTTCGTAACCAATCGTTGTGTCTTGCAAGTTTGATTATTTTCTTTAAGTATTGGATTAGTTTAATAATCATAATATTGAGATCTAACCAATTTGTTCAAGGAAGTTAGTAGACAATTTCGTGATTTTATCGAGGTACGTTGGGAATTTCAATTGGCATCAGAGCGTGGTTTGCTCATTCGAGTGTGATCCGTGCCCTTGTAGATCATGTCGACATCATTATACGTTCCACCATACTTCGATAGAGAAAACTATGCTTATTGAAAAGTTCGTATGAGGGCTTTTCTCAAATCTTTGGATGAACGTGTATGACATTCGGTTGAACGAGGATAGACTAAACCCAAGACATCTATAGATGCTTGGACGAAAGATGAAATAAGCAATTGCAATTTGAATAGCAAAGGAGTTAACGCTATTTTCATGGTGGTATCCCCCAAAGAATTTAAAAGAATCTCCATGTGTGAGATTCCTAACAAGTTTGAGATATTTTGGAGGTTACATGAAGGCACAAGAATAGTAAAAAATTTGAAATTGTAGATGATAATTTCAAAATTTGAAGAGATTAAAATGTTGGAAGACGAAAGTTTTAATAATTTTTATGCTAAACTGAATGATATTGTAAATTCCAGGTTTGATCTCGGCGAGAAGGTGGAGGATTCAAGGTTACTGGCATTGAGGAAAATAAGGATTTGGATATAATAAAGGTTGAAGAGCTAGTCGGTTCCTTACAAACGTATGAATCTTCACTTCCTCAAACAAAAAAATGTATGTTCATTACTCTCAAAATAGTTAAAGAGGATCAAGATGATTTTTCTGATGAAGAAAATTTTAACAATGAGGATATATATCTCATAGCAAGAAAGTTCAGAAAATTCATGTTTAATAAAAAGTCTAGTGGAAAGAAAAAAAAGAAGTAAAGAGTTTTCTGCAAAGAAAAATTATTTTGAAAAATGGAATAAAGAAAAATATAATAATAATGATAAAGTAAAGTGTCATGAATGTAATGGTTATGATCACATAAGAATTGAATGTCCAAATTTCAAGAAAAACATTGAATGTCACATAAAGATAAAGCATTGAATGTCATACTTAGTGATAGTTTAGAATCTGAAACTTCAAGTTCATCATCTGATTATGACAATACTTTTGTGGCTTTTTCTACTGTTGTTAACGATATTTTTGATATTGAGCTAACAAAATCTGAAAGTGATGATGATGATAGTGATTCGGAGGTTGCTCTAGTTGTGGCTGATCATGAGTTAAGTTTACAAGAAGCATACAATGATGTGTGTGAAGAAGTGATCAAATTAAAAAAAACTCAACAAAAAGCTGTACAATAGATTTACTGTTGTGGAGAATGAGAAAAACAATATTTTTGAGGGATTAGAAATTTCTGCTATTGAAGTGTCAATATTAAAAGATCAAAAGGCTGCACTAGAAAAAGAATTGAAAAAGTTTCAGGAGTGCAAACAAAAAGCAACAACACAGAAATTAGAAGAGATGTTGAGTTTTCAAAAATCTAGTTGTGATCGTACGGGTTTGGGGTATATGACTTCCCAAGGTATGGAACTTAAAGGCTTATCATCCGCTGCCACTTCATCAAAAGATATCATTTTTTATAAAGGAAGTCAAGATGAGGAAGCTCCAAAGAAGGCCGTGTCTAAAACTCATGTTCCACTAACCTCACATGATAGATTAATGACAAAAGCCAACCAAGGTAAGTCTGAAGGTAAGTTTACTCCTACTTGTTGTTTTTGTGGTATTCTTGGCCATATAAAGCCACATTGTTTTAACTTGAAAAAATTACAGAAAAAGAAGGAAAAATAAAATATACAATGAAGGAAAAAAATTTAGAAAATAAAGTTGAAGAGTTGAGTCATCAAATAACCTCCATAAGTCTTAAGCTTGGTGAACTAGCAGAATTTTGTTTTCAAAGTAAAGAAAAGATCATACAAAGTGGTGTTGATGAAAAGAATAGGCCAAAATTTAAATCAAAATGGGTGGTTAAAGAAAATGTCATTTCACATTAATTGATAGGACCTTTTGTATATTCTTGCATTCTTTGCATATCATTAGTCTAGGACATGCATTTTATTTTTCTACTTTGCTATTATGTTTCTGTTTTTCAGTTTTGAATAAGAAAAATATAATATAAAAATTTTTTTGGTTTGGTTCAAAGTTTTTCTTGAAGGAAAGTGCATGCTTGATATGTCAAAGTTTGAGCACTTATGTTCTCACATAGTAAATTCTTGAACCTATGCATCTCTCTACTTTGTGCAATTCACTTTGTGTATACTAACCCTATGAGTCATCTTGGCAAAGTTTATTTTCAATGCACAGTGAGGAACTTGTATGTATGCATATTATAATTGAAATTTATATTGGTTATTAAGATGCTTATCCTAGAGGGAGTTCATGCCTTGAATTGACTAATACTAATTGAACCTAGTACATTTATAAAGAGCTCTCCCATTGCCAAACACAAAGAATTAATCCATATAGAAAAAGTCGATGTTAAATCGTTGTGAAAAAAGATTAACACCTTACACGGATCTATCTCCTTAAGTCCTTATAGAAAGAATCGTTGCTCTAATCATTACGGAAAAATATTAGCAACAAAATGGACATAAAAAAAAGGGTTGTGCAAATTAGTGTTTGGAGGAAATACTCATGTATCTAAGCCCTAGCATAAAGTTTGACTTTTAGGATGAGTAACAAACTCTTATGAGCATCCATAAGAAGAAAATACTCTGAATAATAGTACTAGAAATATATTGAAGAATAAAAATAATAAATGCTCTGGTATAAGTGTACTCACTCACACACTCATATGAACTTTGACATTGATGATCTTACGAGGAGTGAATATCCATAGTGATTGTGGCAAATGAGAGGGTGTAAATTATCAGATTTGTTTTGTGAGATACACTATGGTTGAACTAAGATGAGGTTAAACATGTTACTTGTCTCTTCTTTCATTTATATATATATATATATATATTTTTTTTTTTTAAAAATTATTATTATTATTATTATTATTTTATATTTTTTTTGTTGCAGTTTTTTTTAATATTTAAAAAAATAAAAATATAAATTATTTTTCTTTTTTGATCAATATGGGGTATTTTTCTAAATCTGGGAATTGGACTCTGAAATATTAGTTGAAGTCCCAGTGGGACTTTATGACTTTTGGCACGTGCATAGGCGCAAGTCGCTTATGTGACTTAAGTTTTTTTTCCGAGTTTTGACCAAACCCAGGTCCAGACCCCCTCCCCCCTCTCTTATTTCTTGCTATCTACACGAGACCTCACCCACCTCCCACTATCTCCATTTCTCTTGAGACCAGCCGCACACTCCTTCAAACCTCTATCTCTTCCTAAACTTTTGGATTCAGAGGCAAATCATATCCTATTTTTTCCACTTCCTAATCAAGGTAAGTCGTCTATGGTGTTCAAAATTTTCATTCTCTAGGGCTCGGATTATTTTTTTTTGAAATATTCTATGGAAAGTTTGATTATGCGACGTGCTGGCTTGGATTTGACTTTGGATTGAGTTAGTAATGGTTGGATTGCTCCTTTTGAGTCTTGTTTGCATATATTGAGGATGATTTTTGATTGGGTTCTAGGCCTTGTCATTCGGTTTTTATGGTATGCCCACAAAGTGTTTGATTTTTTGTCTCAACCAAGTTGCCTCAATCATTTGCTCATTGTTTAGCATACATTCATGCTCATACATCATGTGCATTTAATCCATGAAAAGTTGAGACACATGAGAATTGTTCATCATGTCTTTCTTAGTGTTTTCATCTTGGCATACATAAGTGATATTTATTCTCTTTTGTGTTTTGTCAGATTAGTGACAAAAATGGGGAGTATTGGAAGATGATACCATATTAGAAGAGCATATTGGAATATTTTGATATTGTGAAATTTATGGAGAGTTTGAGTAAGTGGAAGTTTCATGAATTTGCTGAAAATAAAAAGGGGGAGCAGCAGAATATTGAGGGGGAGAACTATATACTTTAGAGCAGCAAAATATGGAAGGGGAGAACTAAGTACTGAACATGATTATTGATGATGACTAGAACACTATTTTTGTAGGTTTACATTACGTCTAATTTTTGATTATTATTGAGATTAATTTCAAATAGTGTTCTATGTCATTTCTTCTCATTACTGTATTAAGATTTTTTTCACGAGATCTTGGTTTGCTGGTTGTTTTTGTCTTAGGTATACACTACATTCATTAAGTTTTTTTTATCACCAATCTACCAAAGAGGAAGATTGTAGATACAAAACATTCATTAAGTTGGTTTTGTCACCAATCCACCAAAGGGGGAGAGTGTAAAGGCAAAAATTGGTTAGGATTAGATAACTATATGATAAGGCTTATCTTATCATTATATTTGAAATTGTTGGATGAATGTAAAATAATTATTGATTTATCTTTAAACAATATTGAGTCTATCTAGAAGTTTTAGAGGTTGTTTAGATAACTCAGTGAGGTAAAAATCGAGTCAATGAGGATCTGCATTTATCCAGAACAGAAGCTGAACAGAAATCAGTTACTGCAAAAGAGAGTTATCGCGAAATGTCAGCAATTCGTCAGGAGACGTTCTCGCGACAGATTCTATCCGTCAGCAGAATCCTACTTCAACTATAACTCTTTTCGGATTCTTTATTTAAGAGATCCTATTGGTTAGGATCTATAGAAATTCAGACCTACATATTTTCTAGAGCACTTTCTAGTACATATTTTGGTGAGAAAATTCCTTAGTGAATTTTCATATTTGTGATCTCTCATTGTGTGTGATCTTGCTTCAAGTGTGAATGATCATTGATTGGATTTTAGCCAGTGGACTTCCAGGAAGGAAGTCAATAGTTTGAATATCGCCGTAGGTTCTAGCTACTACTGTGGTAGAAGACAAATGGGTCATTTGTCTGGACAAGTAAGAGAGTCAAGTTACAAAGGTTTTGTAATTGATGATTGCTTGTAATTGATTTTCAAATAATAAGATTGACTTTCCTAGATTTGGTTGCCCCGTAGGGTTTTTACCTTTAAAGAGTTCTTTAAAGGGTTTTCTTTCGTAACCAATTGTTGTGTTTTGCAAGTTTGATTATTTTCTTTAAGTATTGGATTTTTTTAATAATCATAATATTGAGATCTAACCAATTTGTTTAAGAAAATTGGTAGACAATTTCATGATTTTACAGGGGTACATTGGGAATGTCGATAGTCTTTTATAAAATAAAATGACATTTTTCATGTGAGTTGAGAAAACAACAAACTAAAAGTTCGCTCAAAGTTCGCATGATAGGTCTCTTAAGCAATACTCAGGTAGAGAGTTCGCCCCAGTCTCGTTCGATAGGCCGCTCGATCGAATCTTAAGCAGAGAGTTCGCTTGATAAGTCGCTTGAGTGAATTATCGAAAAGGATGGACCAATCATTTTCAGTCCATCACCTCCTGGACCGGACCGGACCGATTTACACCCTTACTTCCACCACCATGGACTTACAGTCACCCTTTTCCATACTTTGGGATCCTATCCTAACTAAAGTTCCCCCCATGTTTTAGGATCAAAATGCTTCCCCTACACATGGGATACCAAATAGAATAAATTTGACCCCAAAACATTGCCGTGTGTTTTTATAGGCTATAGCGATAAGCATCAAGGGTATAAATGTTATCATCCCCCATCTGGTCGTACCTTCATCTCAAGGCATGTTATCTTTGATGATTGTTAAGAATATGAAACTGAGGACTTTTTCTATTCTGTCACTTACATTTTACAATGAAGGATATGATGTTTCAATAGATACATGTAGCTGATTTAAGTATGGAAATAATTGATATTTACAACTCGATGACTAATTCATAAAATCATGGTTATGATGGTTGCTTGATTTTGTGCAAGTCTGAATCCTGATTTGGTGCGGTTACAAATTCAGTTAATAATGATTCTACCTTCCCTTTTTAACAGCCTGGGACCCTTCACCTATCTTCCTCCTCTGAGCCAGTTCTCTCCACCTTAGAATGAAAGCAGCTCATAGCCACAAAAAAATTTATGCTGATAATTTTCAATGGGAGTTAGAGTTTGAGGTCGGGAACAAAGTGTTTTTTAGAATAGCACCAATGAAAGGAGTTATGAGGTTTTGGTAAAAGGGAAAGTTGAGCCCAAGATATATCGGGCCCTTTGAGATTCTTGATCGGGTTGAACTGGTGGCTTATAGGTTAGCACTCCCACCTTCACTTGCAGGTGTGCATAATGTATATTCTATGTTTCCATGTTGAGGAAGTACGTCCCCGACCCCACCTACATTCTTGACTATGAGCCATTGCAGATTTAGGAAGATTTGACTTATGCTGAAGAACCAGTGCAAATTTTAGAATGAAAAGAACAGGTGCTATGAACCCAAACCATTCCTTTGGTCAAATTGCTATGGAATAATCATGCTGTCAAAAAAAATTCTTGGGAATTGGAAGAGGAGATGTGAATTAAGTATCCTCAGTTGTTTGACCTTGATGACTTGTGACAAATTATGAGGACATAATTTTTATAAGGGGGGAGGATGTAGCATCTGAGCTCAAGCCCAGGCCCATGCTAAACCCATCACACGGTGTTGTTTGTTGGTAAGCTTTTTTTCTCTTCATTTTGTTTTCTCCACCCGACGGTTAGCTCTCTCTCTCCATTCAATTTTTTTTTTCTTTCGTAAACTTCTCCCCCAGAAACCCATTACCACTTATCTCACATCTGGATTTCGGTTTCTTTCATAAGACTTTCCCTCTCATCTACTCTCTCGTTTCCCCTCTCGCATTCTTTGATTTTTCTGGTGGAATTAGTGTTGAAATTTCTTGTGTGGGTTGCTAAACCGATCAGGGTAAGCACTATGTCCTCCTCCCAATTTCACTCTTCTGATGCTACCTCTTTCTTTTGTTTCAGATACCCCATGGTTTCACTCTCCCATGAAATGTTTGCAGAGAAATCTTGATTCTAGATGTGAAATTTGTGCTTTCTCATCACTTGCAAATTCTTTTCTTTGTGATTTGTTTTTGGGTGTTGCAAGTTTTAGTTTTAGACTATTGAAAAGTGTTTATAAAAATGTTGTGTTTATCATGTCCATGCAATTTTTTTTCTCTTTCTCATAGTACTAAAAATCATTTCTTAAGTACTGTAAAGTCTAAATCCTCAAATCTAAATGTTTTAACTTTTGGGGTTGCCGTGACCCACTCATTAGTTAGCTTTGTTTTCTTTCTTTTTCTTTTCCTGATAAATTCCATGTTTTAGTGTAAACTCTATTGAATAAATTTCTACTTGCAGTTTGTGCTATAGCAAACCTTTGTTTTTCACTGAGTACGGGTGCAAGATGATTTAATATTATTGGATTGGATTTTGTTTGGGAATAAACATTAGTGAATCTCGATGAGTGCGGATTAAAATTTAAGAAGATTTGGACTCTTTATTTTGTGAAATTGGGAATAAAGAAGAGGTTGATGTGTGTATTGCTTATTTGGTTGAGTTGGTGAGATGCTGTATTGGTGTTGATATTTCGATTATCTGAGTTTGATGGATGTATAGGTTAGTGATGAAGTTGGTATATAGTAGTTTGGGTTGAAGTGTGGGTTGTTCGAGATTATTAAGTAGCTATTTGGTTTGAGTTAATGTGCTGTAACATGATTTGGAATTATGGGTTTTAATTATTTAGATCGTAGTTGTGTTGTTGGCCATTAACACTTCGCATATTTTTATTTTATTTTATGAATAGGTGATGAGACCTTTAGTGGTCAATTTCAAGGCATAGATAATACGCTGCAGGAGACAGGTAAGCAAGGTTCCTATGCTAGTTTTTTGCACAAATATTTGCGATTGAGAATGGCTTTTTGAAAAATTTGCATGTTTTGTTATGAAATGAGAACTTGAGAAAAACAATCTCAGTCATTTCTTTGCATTATTCATGAAATTGGTATGGAAAAGGAAAAATATTTTTTGACATGCATTGTGTAGACATGAGATGTATTTTTTGTCATGTTGTCCTTGAATGTGAAAAAGAGCAATGTGACAAGTCTAAAAATTTTTGCATTTCTTTCAAAAGTTGTTCCGACCTTTGTTTCCAGCATGTGAGAATGAACTTAATATATTTTGGTACTCTGCTTCCCTATTGATATGTCATTTGAAAAACCTTTGGCATAGTATACAGGTTTTGTTTCTAACTCTAATCTCTGCTCTGCTCTGTTTGGGTTGGTACCAACTTCTCTAACTCTGAGTGCATCCGCTTTGAAAAAAAATGGTTTTTATGTGGTCTTTCCTATGTGCACACTCGGGGCTCCGAGATTAATAAATGAAAGATTTCACCTCTGCCTGTTTGGCCACTGGGTTTAACACAACCTTACCACGGGGGTTAAACATGGTCTCTGCTTTGTGAGATGCTCTGTTTTGATGTATGATGATGATGCTCAGATTATGTTATAACAAAGTACCTTGGGTTTTATATGTCTTAAAACCATCTCTCTGTCTCTCTGTCATGTTTGAAAACATGTTTTATTTTGATTAATAACTCTGGAAAATGTTTATCATTGCATGCGGTACTCTATAAATGCTCATGTTTTGCATGCTAGTATATACTTTCTATTCATTGAGTTGTTGATAACTCACCCCTCATCTTCCTAATGTTTTTTAGATGATATTGATGACCCAGCTGGAGGTCAGGAATAGAATTTGGAACTTTGCTAGCTGTGGAATAGGTGGTCACGTACTTAAGATTACCAATGTTATTAGAAGGGTTTGTAATGAGTATTTGGAGTTTTATTGTTATTTGGATATCTGAGACTTATTTAATTATAAGTTTATTATGTTAAGGCTATTGGAAGGTGGTGGAGACAAGGATTTATGTTAATTGTTTGTTTATGCTTTGATGTCTTTTGATATGAAGTTGATAAAGATGATTATATGATTGATTGAAAACTTTGGTATTTTTTATTTTTTGTATTGGGAGACTCGAATATAAGTGTGTGTTAGTAATTCTCCTACCTCCTCGGGTATGGGGCATTACAGTTGGTATCACAACTCGGTTAGAGGTTCTGTAGTCTATAGTATGTGAGATTTTGGAACACGAACAGATTTTAGGAAATTATTTTTCAGATTTAATGTTGGAGAAGAGGGGACGATAAGAAACAATTTTGTTGGTATTTGAGGAATTAGAATTTTCAGATTTTAAGAATGATTTTGAGGTGTAGAATATATAGGTTTATGAGTTGATTTCATGCCAATTGAGATTTGTTTTGATTCCGGAGAATTTATGTAAAGAATTGATGGGGTTAAAGGTTTAGACTTTGGAGGTAGGGCAATACTATTGTTGCATGATCCTTTTTCTCTTATTTATTGGTACCAGTATAATTCTAAAGTATTATATGTATATATGTACGTTTACTTTACGGGTTCCACTATTGCTTTTCTTTATGTTTTACGTTTAAATAAACTCTATATCTTTGAAACATTTATTAAAGGTTCAAGTTTTCAGGATGCCACCTCATCGTCAGGAACAAAGTATGTCAGATTTGAATGCGACCGATAATGAAAGGGAAGCAAACCTGAGTGCTTCTGAGGTACTTAGGGGTAGCAGCACACCAACTAATCGATGATCTCAAGCAGAATTCCCTGGGTTGCCAATGCAATTTTAATGAAGGAAGCTGTACCGTGGAATGATTCAACCGGTTGCAGCCCCCTTCTTTTGATGGGAAAGGCAAGCCAACTTTGGCGAAAGATTGGATTTAGGATATTTAGGAGATTCTATGAATCCTAGCCTGCACAGATGAGCAGAAGGTTGCATATGCCACCTTCAAGCTGACGAAAGAGGCGAAAAGATGGTGGATTTTTTAAAGAACTATCAAAGAAGTTGAAGGGATAGAAATAGTCAGTTGGGCACATTTCAAGCAGATTTTTTTGGAGCGCTTCTTCCCAAGCTTGGTTAAAGATGACAAGGCTATGGAATTTGCCACTTTGGTGTAGGGAGCTATGTCAGTTCATTAATACACAACCAAATTTATAGAGTTGGCACGTTTTTTTGCATATCTAATCCAAGATGAGGAAGAGAAGTGTCGTAAGTTTGAGCAAGGGTTGAATGAAAAACTTTATGAATTAGTGGTAGGCTTTCAGATTTGAATCTTTTTAGAGTTGGTGAATAAAGCTACAGTATTTGAGCGAAGCCTTCAAAGAAACACTGCACTACATGAGCAGAGGAAGAGGACTACTCCATCTGGGTACCATTATAGCATGGACTAGGGATCATGGAAAAGGAGGAACAAAGATAGTAGCTTGGGTAAGAGGCTAGTTCAGAGTAACCAACAACCCTATTGTTGTAGGACATGTAACCAAGTCCATTCAAGGGAGTGCAAAAAAGGGGCATGATTATGTTTCTGTTGCGGAAAACAAGGACACTACATCAAGGACTGCCCTTTGCAACTGAACAGCAACCAGGCAATCATACCGCCAACCCAAAGAAAAGAAGTTATATCATGAGGCAAAAACCAATGCCCTACTTTTTACTTTGATGCCCGTAGAAGCTGAGGATAGGAGTGATGTGATTACTGGTATGACTTCTTTGATTTGCTTGAAGTTACTTATTTGTTGGCTGTCGTTAAGACTTTGAATATTTTAGTTCATGGATAATGCTGAGCGTGATCACAGGTACCCTTTGTTTCTTTTCTAATAACGCTACTATGTTATTTGATTCAAGAGCGACACATTCTTTTGTTTCCATGCACAATATTTTGCACTTTGGAAACTGAAAAGTTGAAGCACAAGTTAGTGATCTATATCCCCATAGGAAATTCAGTAGTCTATGATAAGATTCTACCTGGGTGTCCTTTATCTATTGAAGGAAGACTAATACTAGCTAATTTAATAGTGTTTCACATGATTGGATTTGATGTGATTTTGAGTATGGATTGGCTGGCATCCTACCATGCTAGTATTGATTGTTTTAAAAAAAGAAGTGGTGTTTAGAGCCCCAAAAAAGTGAGATTGCATCCGCCAACCATATCTGCCGTTCAGGTTGGAAAACTATTACGTGATGGTTGCTCTTGTCATTTTGTTGTACTTCCAAAATCATCTCCTCATATCTGCAATGACAGAATGAAATTATGTCACACATAGATACACACAGATATCTATTAGGGGTTCTTAGCCTGCATGGTAGAAGCACCAAAGGAGGAGTTGAAGTTAGAGCAGATACCTATTGTGAGTCATTATCCAGAGGTTTTCCCAGAAGATTTATCTGGACTACCTCCTGAGCAAGAGGTAGAGTTTGCTATTGATTTAGTACCAGGCATGGCACCCCTATCGAAAGCACCTTACCAGATGGCACCGTCTGACTTAGCGAAATTCAAGGAGCTGTTGCAAGATTTATTAGACAAGGGTTTTATCAGGCCCAGCGTGTCACCTTGGGGAGCTCCAGTTCTTTTTCTGAAGAAGAAAGATGGATCGATGAAAATGTGCATTGATTACAGGGAGCTTAATCAAGTGACCATAAAGAATAAGTATCATCTACCCATATAGATGATTTATTTGATCAGCTCCAAGGTGCTCATGTATTTTCTAAGATTGATCTTCGATCTGGGTACCTTTAATTGAGGATTAGGGCAGAAGATGTGGCTACGACGGCTTTTAGGACTCGTTATGGCCATTATGATCAGTTTCTAGTCATGCATTTTGGCCTAACTAATGCCCTAGTAGTATTCATGGATTTGATGAAGTTTGTGGTTGTCTTTATTGATGACATACTGATATACTCCAAAAGCAAGACTAAGCATGAAGAACATTTGAAGCTGGTACTCGAGACACTTAGAGATAAAAAGTTAATTTCCAAGTTGAAGAAGTGTGAATTTTTGCTAGATTCAATTGCATTTCTGGGGCATTTTGTTTCAAAAGATGGAATTTCTATGGACTTAGGGAAAGTGGAAGCAGTAGTTAATTGGTCAGTACCAAAGAATGTTCATGAGGTTAGAAGTTTCTTGGGATTGGCAGGCTACTACTGTTGATTCATTAATGGTTTCTCCAGGATAGCAGTTCCTCTCACTGCACTCACCAGAAAGAATAACAAGTTTGAATGGACAACAAAGTGTGAGGAAAGTTTCCAAGAGTTGAAACAGAGTTTAGTGACAGCTCAGGTGTTAACAGTCCCCATTGCTAGTGTAGGATTTTTAGTTTACTACAATGCATCAAGGCTTGGATTGGGTGTGTATTGATGCAACACGGGAAGGTTATAGCATACGTCTCACGCCAACTGAAAGAATCTGAGCAAAATTATCCCACGCATGATCTGTAACTAGCTGTAGTCATTTTTGCACTTAAGATTTGGATGCACTATCTCTATGGGGAAAAGTGCAAAATTTATATAGATCACAAGAGTTTGAAATATTCCTTCACCTAGAAGGAATTAAATATGAGGCAGAGGAGATGGCTTGAGCTGATCAAGGATTATGACTCCACCATCAATTATCATCCAAGCAAAGTCAATGTTGTAGCTGATGCCTTAAGCAGGAAGACAATGGGATAGCAGTTGCAGCCCTTACCACTCAACACCAGTGATACAAGTACTTACGTGGCCAATTTGATAGTTCAACCAGCTTTGGTAGATAGAATCAAAGGTGCTCAAAAGTGGATTCGGGGTTGGTGAAACTGGTAGAAGAAGTTGGGAACGGGGAAAAATCAAATTTTAGCATTTCCGAGGATGGAGTTTTGAGGTTTAGAGGTAGATTGTGCATGCAAAGGGTAATTCTTGAGGAAGCACACCACTCTTTGTACACAGTTCACCTGGGGAGTACCAAGATGTATCGGGACTTGAGAGAGTCTTTTTGGTGGAACGGTATGAAAAGAGAAATTGCCAAATTTGTAGAACGGTGCCTAATTTGCCAACAAGTGAAGGCAGAACATCAGAGACCAGCAAGATTGTTATAGGGAAATTGTGCTTACCTTGATTGGTTCAGCAACCCGCACAAGAAATCTCAAGAAATTTCAGCACTAATTCCACCAGAAAAATCAGAGAACAGGAGAGGGGAAGCAAGAGAGTATATGAGAGGGAAAGTCTTATGAGAGAAATTGAAATCCAGATGTAAGATAAGCGATAATGGGTTTCCGGGGGAGAAGTTTACGGAAGGAAAAAAAAAAACTTGATGGAGAGAGAGGAGCTAACCGTCGGCTGGAGAAAATGAAATGAAGAGAAAAGAAGCTTACCAACAAACAACACCATGTGATTAGTTTAGCATGGGTTTGGGCTTGAGCCCTTGAAATTTGTCACAAGTCATCAAGGTCAAACAATTGAGGACATCTCCTCTTCCAATTCCCAAGAAGCTTATCTGACAACATGATTATTCCATAGCATTTTGACCAAAGGAATGGTTTGGGTCCGTAGCACTTGTTCTTTCTATTCTAAAATTTGCACTTGTTCTTCAGCATAAGTCAAATCTTTTTGAATCTGCAATTGCTCATAGTCAAGAATGTGGGTGAGGTTAGGGAAGTACTTCCTCAACATGGAAATTTGGAATACATTATGCATCCCTACAAGTGAAGGTGGGAGTGCTAACCTATAAGCCACCTGTCATACCTGATCAAGAATCTCAAAGGGCCCAATATATCTTGGGCTTAACTTGCCCTTTTTCCCAAATCTCATAACTCCTTTCATTGGTGCTATTCTCAAAAACACTTTGTTCTCGTCCTCAAACTTTAACCTGCGTTAGTGATTATCAGCATCACTCTTTTGCCAGCTTTGAGCTGTTTTCATTCAAGCCCGAATAATATCTATTTTCTCTGTGGTCTTCTGGATGATTTCTAACCCCAAAATCTTCCTTTTACCCACTTCATCCCAAAACAATGGAGATCAGCACCTTCTGCCTACAAAGCCTCGTAAGGTGCCATTCCAATACTGGCCTAGAAGGAAGAGAAGTACTGAAGTTCAACTTAGTACCCATTGCCTCCTGTAAGCATTGCCGAAACTTGGAAGTGAAACAGGGGTCTCTATCTGATACAATGGATATTGGTACCCCATGCAACCTCACTATGTCCTGCACATACAGCTCAACTATTTTGTCCAGTTTGTAAGAAACTTTAATGGGCACAAAATGAGCAGTCTTCCTTAAGTAGTCTACGATTACCCATATAGCATCTTGTCCACTCAATGTCCTTGGTAGGCCTGATACAAAATTCATGGAGATATGCTCCCACTTCCATTATGGAATCTGAAGTGGCTGTAACAATCCTGCTGGTCTCTAATGTTCTGCCTTCACTTGTTGGCAAATTAGGCACCGTTCTACAAATTTGGCAATTTCTCTTTTCATACCGTTCCACCAAAAAGACTCTCTTAAGTCCCGATACATCTTGGTACTCCCCAGGTGAACTGTGTACAAAGAGTGGTGTGCTTACTCAAGAATTACCCTCTGCATGCACAATCTACCTCTAAACCTTAAAACACCATCCTCAGAAATGCTAAAATTTGATTTTTTCCCTGTTCCCAACTTCTTCTACCAGTTTCACCAACCCTGAATCCACTTTTGAGTAGCTTTGATTTTATCTACCAAAGCTGGTTGAACTATCAAATTGGCCACATAAGTACTTGTATCACTGGTGTTGACTGGTAAGGGTTGCAACTGGTAGTCCCATTGTCTTCCTACTTAAGGCGTCAGCTACAACATTGGCTTTGCTTGGATAATAATTGATGGTGTAGTCATAATCCTTGATCAGCTCAAGCCATCTCCTCTGCCTCATATTTAATTCCTTCTAGGTGAAGGAATATTTCAAACTCTTGTATCTTATAAATTTTGCACTTTTCCCCATAGAGATAGTGCATCCAAATCTTAAGTGCAAAAATGACTGCAGCTAGTTCCAGATCATGCATGGGATAATTTTGCTCAGATTCTTTCAGTTGGCATGAGATGTATGCTATAACCTTCCGTGTTGCATCAATACACACCCAAATCCAAGCCTTGATGCATCGCAGTAAACTAAAAATCCTCACTAGCAATGTTGCAACCCTTACCAGTCAACACCAGTGATACAAGTACTTATGTGGCCAATTTGATAGTTCAACCAGCTTTGGTAGATAAAATCAAAGCTACTCAAAAGTGGATTCAGGGTTGGTGAAACTGGTAGAAGAAGTTGGGAACAGGGAAAAAATCAAATTTTAGCATTTCTGAGGATGGTGTTTTAAGGTTTAGAGGTAGATTGTGCATGCAGAGGGTAATTCTTGAGTAAGCACACCACTCTTTGTACACAGTTCACCTGGGGAGTACCAAGATGTATCGGGACTTAAGAGAGTCTTTTTGGTGGAACGGTATGAAAAGAGAAATTGCCAAATTTGTAGAACGGTGCCTAATTTGCCAACAAGTGAAGGCAGAACATCAGAGACCAGCAAGATTGTTATAGCCACTTCAGACTCCATAATGGAAGTGGGAGCATATCTCCATGAATTTTGTATCAGGCCTACCAAGGACATTGAGTGGACAAGATGCTATATGGGTAATCGTAGACTACTTAAGGAAGACTGCTCATTTTGTGCCCATTAAAGTTTCTTACAAACTGGACAAAATAGTTGAGCTGTATGTGCAGGACATAGTGAGGTTGCATGGGGTACCAATATCCATTGTATCAGATAGAGACCCCTGTTTCACTTCCAAGTTTCGGCAATGCTTACAGGAGGCAATGGGTACTAAGTTGAACTTCAGTACTTCTCTTCCTTCTAGGCCAGTATTGGAATGGCACCTTACGAGGCTTTGTAGGCAGAAGGTGCTGATCTCCATTGTTTTGGGATGAAGTGGGTAAAAGGAAGATTTTGGGGTTAGAAATCATCCAGAAGACCACAGAGAAAATAGATATTATTCGGGCTTGAATGAAAACAGCTCAAAGCTGGCAAAAGAGTGATGCTGATAATCACTAACGCAGGTTAAAGTTTGAGGACGAGAACAAAGTGTTTTTGAGAATAGCACCAATGAAAGGAGTTATGAGATTTGGGAAAAAGGGCAAGTTAAGCCCAAGATATATTGGGCCCTTTGAGATTCTTGATCAGGTATGACAGGTGGCTTATAGGTTAGCACTCCCACCTTCACTTGTAGGGATGCATAATGTATTCCAAATTTCCATGTTGAGGAAGTACTTCCCTAACCTCACCCACATTCTTGACTATGAGCAATTGCAGATTCAAAAAGATTTGACTTATGCTGAAGAACAAGTGCAAATTTTAGAATAGAAAGAACAAGTGCTACGGACCCAAACCATTCCTTTGGTCAAAATGCTATGGAATAATCATGTTGTCAGATAAGCTTCTTGGGAATTGGAAGAGGAGATGTCCTCAATTGTTTGACCTTGATGACTTGTGACAAATTTCAAGGGCTCAAGCCCAAACCCATGCTAAACTAATCACATGGTGTTGTTTGTTGGTAAGCTTCTTTTCTCTTCATTTCATTTTCTCCAGCCGACGGTTAGCTCCTCTCTCTCCATCAAGTTTTTTTTTTTCCTTCCGTAAACTTCTCCCCCGGAAACCCATTATCGCTTATCTTACATCTGGATTTCAATTTCTCTCATAAGACTTTCCCTCTCATATACTCTCTTGCTTCCCCTCTCCTGTTCTCTGATTTTTCTGGTGGAATTAGTGCTGAAATTTCTTGAGATTTCTTGTGCGGGTTGCTGAACCAATCAAGGTAAGCACAATTTCCTCCTCCAAGTTTCACTCTTCTCTCGCTACCTCTTTCTTTTGATTCAGATATCCCACGGTTTCACTCTCCCATTAAAATTTTGCAGAGTAATCTTGATTCTAGATGTGAAATTTGTTTCTCATCACCTGCAGATTCTTTTCTTTGTAATTTTTTTTGGGTGTTACAAGTTTCAATTTTAGACTGTTGAAAAGTGTTTATAAAAATGCTGTGTTTATCATGTCCATGCCATTTTTTTTTATCTCATTCTCATAGTACTAAAAATCATTTCTTAGGTACTGTAAAGTCTAAATCCTTAAATCTCAAAGTTTTTACTTTTGGGGTTGCCATGAGCCCTCTCATTAGTAAGCTTTGTTTTCTTTTTCTTTTTTTTCTTTTCGTGTTAAATTCCATGTTTTCGTGTAAACTCTATTGAATAAATTTCTACTTGCAGTTTGTGCTTTAGCAAACCTTTGTTTTTCACTGGGTACGGGTGCAAGATGATTGCATGTTGCTAAACTGGATTTTGTTTGGGAATAAACAGTAGTGAATCTCGATGAGTGCGGATTAAAATTTAAGAAGATTTACAGTAGTGAATCTCGATGAGTGCGGATTAAAATTTAAGAAGATTTAGACTCTTTATTTTGTGGAACTGGGAGTGGAGAAGAGGTTGATGTGTGTATTGCTTATTTGGTTGAATTGGTGGTTGTTTTGAGATATGGGCTACTATATTGGTGTTGATATTTTGATTATTTGTGTTTGACGTTGGTTGATGGATGTATAGGTTAGTAATGAAGTTGGTACATGGTAGTTTGGGTCGAAGTGTGGCTGTTTGGGATTATTAAGTAGTTGTTTGATTTGAGTTAATGTACTGAAATATGATTTGGAATTATGTAGATCGTAGTTGTGTTGTTGGTCATTAACACTTAGTGTATTTTCTTTTATTTTATGAGTAGGTGACGAGACTTTTAGTGGTCGATTTCAAGGCATAGATAATACGCTGTAGGAGATAAGTAAGCGGAGTTTCTACACTAGATTTTTACACAAATATTTGAGACTGAGATTGAATTTCTTAAAACTTTGCATGTTTTGCTATGAAATGAGAACTTGGGAAAAACAATCTCAGTCGTTTCTTTGGATTACTCATGAAATCGGTATGAAAAAGGGCAAATATTTTCTGACATGCATTGTGTAGACATGAGCTGTATTTTTTGTCATGTTGTCCTTGAAATGTGAAAAAGAGCAATATGACAAATCTGAAAATTTGTGCATTTATTTAGAAAGATGTTTCGACCATTGTGCATTTATTTAGTATGTGAGGATGAACTAAATATATTTTGGTACTCTATTTCTGATATGGCATCTGAAAAACCTTTGTCATAGTATACTGGTTTTGTATCTGACTCTAATATCTGCTTTACGTTGTTAGGTTTTGTTTGGGTTAGTACCAACTTCTCTGTCTCTAAGTGCACCTACTTTGGAAACAAAATAGTTTTGATGTGGTCTTCCTTTGTGCACACTCAGGGCTCCGAGATTAAGAAAGTAAAGATTTCACCTTTGTCTCTGCCCTGTTTGACCACTGGGGTTTAGCACAACCCTACCACAGGAGTTAAACATGGTCTTTACTTTTTGAGATGCTCTGTTTTGATGTGATGATGATGCTCAGATTATGTTATGCCAAAGAACCTTGGATTTTATATGTCTTAAAATCATTGCTCTGTTACATTTGAAAACATGTTTTATTTTGATTAATAACTCTGGAAAATGTTTATCACTGCATGTGGTACTATGTAAATGCTCATGTTTTTCATGCTAGTATATGATTCCTGCTTACTGAGTTGTTGATAACTCACCCCCCATCTTCCTAATGTTTTTCTTATGATATTGATGACCTAGCTAGGGGTCAGGAATAGAATTTGAAACTTTGCTAACTGTGGAATAGGTGGTCAAGTACTTAAGATTACCAATGTTATTAGAAGGGTTTGAAATGAGTATTTGGAGTTTTTATTGTTATTTGGATATCTGAGACTTATTTAATTATTAGTTTATTATGTTAAGGTTATTGGAAGGTTGTGGAGACAAGGATTTATGTTAATTGTCTCTTTATGTTTTGATGTCTTTTGATATGAAGTTGATAAAGATGGTTATATGATTGATTGAAACTTTGGAGATTTTTTTTTGTATTGGGAGACCCAAATATAAGTGTCAGTTAATAATTCTGCTACCCCCTGGGTATGGGGCATTACACATGACATGGACTGCTTATGTAGCCATCTTCTTCTCATTTTAAGACAATAATAGGGTGAGAAATGGTTATGTAGTTATCTTCTTCTTCTTCTTTATTACCTGGGTAATGCACACGTGACACTTCGACATATAATTTTTGTTTATTCTAAAATTTCCAATAGATTGATCTTGGCAATGTGAAAATGATGTTCTTTATAAAGTTTTCCTATTTGAGTCTTTGATTTTTAGGCAAGATGTCTTTTTGTCTTTTGGATTGTCCAATCCTTAGTACTCTTGATTATAAAACACATGAATGGGTCTTATAATCTTCATTTGTTATGATATAATTGTATAATAGATATTGGAGGTTTCACTTCCTATGTCTCTATCATTTGTTATGAAATACATATATTAGTGGAATTTTTGTAAGAACATTTAGTTTGAACTTAAAACACATTTTTCTAAGAATCTCTAGTTAAGGAGATTGTAGGAGAGAACATTTGTCTATTCGAATTTTGAATTTGACTATAAGATATATATATATATACACATATGGTGCCTCGAGTTAATGGTGACTATATTGTGCAACATAATGACCTAAAATCTCTCAAAATGGTCAAAGAAAACCCATTTAATGTAAGTCATAATGTCTTGTTTTAAACCTTAAATTTGTAAAATTTTATAATTATGACGCACTTCCTTAAAGGGAGTGCGTCATAATTATAAAATTTTACAAATTTAAGGTTAAAACAAGACATTATGACTTACTTTAAATGGGTTTTCTTTGACCATTTTGAGAGATTTAGGTCATTATGTTGCACAATATGGTCACCATTAACTCGAGGCACCATATGTGTATATATATATATATCTTATAGTCAAATTCAAAATTCGAATAGACAAATGTTCTCTCCTACAATCTCCTTAACTAGAGATTCTTAGAAAAATGTGTTTTAAGTTCAAACTAAATGTTCTAACAAAAATTCCACTAATATATGTATTTCATAACAAATGATAGAGACATAGGAAGTGAAACCTCCAATATCTATTAAACAATTATATCATAACAAATGAAGATTATAAGACATTCATGTGTTTTATAATCAAGAGTACTAGGATTGGACAATCCAAAAGACAAAAAGACATCTTGCCTAAAAATCAAAGACTCAAATAGGAAAACTTCATAAAGAACATCATTTTCACATTGCCAAGATCAATCTATTGGAAATTTCAGAATAAACAAAAATTATATGCTGACGTGTCACGTGTGCATTACCCAGGTAATGAAGAAGAAGAAGAAGATAGCTACATAACCATTTCTCACCCTATTATTGCCTTAAAATGAGAGGAAGTGGCTACATAAGCAGTCCATGTCATGTGTAATGCCCCATACCCAGGGGGTAGCAGAACTACACTATTGGGTCTCCCAATACAAAAAAAAATCTCCAAAGTTTCAATCAATCATATAACCATCTTTATCAACTTCATATCAAAAGACATCAAATAGAACAATTAACATAAATCCTTGTCTCCACAACTTCCAATAACTAACATAATAAACTAATAATTAAATAAGTCTCAGATATCCAAATAACAATAAAAACTCCAAATACTCATTTCAAACCCTTCTAATAAATTGGTAATCTTAAGTACTTGACCACCTATTCCACAGTTAGCAAAGTTCAAATTCTATTCCTGACCCCTAGCTAGGTCATCAATATCATAAGAAAAACATTAGGAAGATGGGGGGTGAGTTATCAACAACTCAGTAAGCAGGAATCATATACTAGCATGAAAAACATGAGCATTTACATAGTACCACATGCAGTGATAAACATTTTCCAGAGTTATTAATCAAAATAAAACATGTTTTCAAATGTAACAGAGCAATGATTTTAAGACATATAAAATCCAAGGTTCTTTGGCATAACATAATCTGAGCATCATCATCACATCAAAACAGAGCATCTCAAAAAGTAAAGACCATGTTTAACTCCTGTGGTAGGGTTGTGCTAAACCCCAGTGGTCAAACAGGGCAGAGACAAAGGTGAAATCTTTACTTTCTTAATCTCGGAGCCCTGAGTGTGCACAAAGGAAGACCACATCAAAACTATTTTGTTTCCAAAGTAGGTGCACTTAGAGACAGAGAAGTTGGTACTAACCCAAACAAAACCTAACAACGTAAAGCAGATATTAGAGTCAGATACAAAACCAGTATACTATGACAAAGGTTTTTCAGATGCCATATCAGAAATAGAGTACCAAAATATATTTAGTTCATCCTCACATACTAAATAAATGCACAATGGTCGAAACATCTTTCTAAATAAATGCACAAATTTTCAGATTTGTCATATTGCTCTTTTTCACATTTCAAGGACAACATGACAAAAAATACAGCTCATGTCTACACAATGCATGTCAGAAAATATTTGCCCTTTTTCATACCGATTTCATGAGTAATCCAAAGAAACGACTGAGATTGTTTTTCCCAAGTTCTCATTTCATAGCAAAACATGCAAAGTTTTAAGAAATTCAATCTCAGTCTCAAATATTTGTGTAAAAATCTAGTGTAGAAACTCCGCTTACTTATCTCCTACAGCGTATTATCTATGCCTTGAAATCGACCACTAAAAGTCTCGTCACCTACTCATAAAATAAAAGAAAATACACTAAGTGTTAATGACCAACAACACAACTACGATCTACATAATTCCAAATCATATTTCAGTACATTAACTCAAATCAAACAACTACTTAATAATCCCAAACAGCCACACTTCGACCCAAACTACCATGTACCAACTTCATTACTAACCTATACATCCATCAACCAACGTCAAACACAAATAATCAAAATATCAACACCAATATAGTAGCCCATATCTCAAAACAACCACCAATTCAACCAAATAAGCAATACACACATCAACCTCTTCTCCACTCCCAGTTCCACAAAATAAAGAGTCTAAATCTTCTTAAATTTTAATCCGCACTCATCGAGATTCACTACTGTAAATCTTCTTAAATTTTAATCCGCACTCATCGAGATTCACTACTGTTTATTCCCAAACAAAATCCAGTTTAGCAACATGCAATCATCTTGCACCCGTACCCAGTGAAAAACAAAGGTTTGCTAAAGCACAAACTGCNGAAAAAAGGGCACATGGAGCTATGCTAATGTGGACAGCGTGCGTACCGAAATGAGCTTTCCGAATTGGGGTCTTATGTGCGATTCCGAGACCCGTAGCCAAAGTTATGGCCAAAAGACTGAAACGCACTCAAAACGGCCTTAATGAGGAACATATCACAATCAATTCCCGCCTTTGCGCTGATCTCCCAACTCATGGTATCTCAGCTCCATCAAGGTGCAATCTGATAGCTTAGCATCATCTGTTTCGGATCCCCCTGCATCACTTAAGGATTTCACACCCTAACTCTAAAAAATACCAAAATTTATATTTTTCACGGAAATTTTGTCTTGAACTCAAATATCAACTCAGAAAAATTTAAAACTAAACACAACTATGAAAACATCATAGGGGCTGAGACAAGCATAGGCTATTCCCCTTATTTTTGTTGCAATTCTTCCAATTTCAAGATTCATGATCAAACCAAAATTTTGCAACAAATATCTTCCTATCCTAAGTTTAAAAACATGCTTAAAACATCCTACAAGAATCTACTAATCACCAACCCACAACTTTTTAGTAAAAAGATCCAAATTGTTTAACTAAAAACAAACCATTGAATCACAAGTTTTGACCTTATTTAAAACATCTCCAAGAATTTCAAAAAAATCAAATTAATGTTACTTTAACATGTTCATAACATCATACTAAGAACAATCATGCTTTGAATCATCAAATAAAAGTTACCAAAAATTAGAAAACAACACTTGGAGTTTTCGACTTCCTACCAAGTCCAAAAACAAAATTTTTTTCTTAACTAGTTTTGATCAACCACTTGATCAATGGCTTAAAAAGATTAGATCTTCAAACTAAAACATCACATGGTTTAAAAATGTGTCCTAAAGAACATTCAACCATCAAACATAAAATCACATTACCAACCAAAAACATGGATCTAACCCAAAAACATCAAATCTTTGGCTTAACCGAGTATCATGTTGCATACAAAATCATGCCTTTGAAACTAATACTACATATCTTCATACTAGTATCTTAACATGCATATAAGACGCTTATGATCATCAAATAAAAATATCAAAATCTTTGGAATAAGATTAGACCACGAAATATTCAAACTTTCTCAAAACAAAAACTATTTTTCCATTTCCAGTTTTCAAGTTTCTAGATCTAAGGAAATTTAACATCAAAAGCTTTAGTCATGCAACAAAACCATAATTAAAACTCATAAACACATGCTAATAAAAGTTTATAAAATTTTTGGATCAAGATATGTCTATTAGCTTGGTCAAAAACTCCAAAACATATCATACTCTCCAGTTTAAAGCGTTGAATGACATTTCCATGGTTAAAATTACGTTTGACCAATCAATGACCATGTAATGAGATGAATAAGATATCCACAAACTAAACTCAAAGACCAACAACTTTTTTGAAGAAGTCATCATCAGAAAGTACTTACAAAGGGTCGAAAATGGCCACGAAAAAAGACCCAGAAATCTGCCCAAGAGAGCTCATTTGGGTTTCTTTCTAAGAATAGGATGAAAAAGTGATGAAATGAAGTGAAGTGTATCTGACAAGACTTTATATCTCTGGAGAGGGAAGGCATGGGCATGAATGACCCTTGATTGTAGGTGCTTATGTCACATAAAATGAAGAATAGTGAAGGGCATGGACTGCCTACTACTACTGTGAGGTATGGAGTGTGATGAGGTGGATTTCTCTTTCACATCAAGACACTATTGGATGTAGTCAAAGGCAATGGATGGCCTGCCATGTGGGGGAGGAAACTTCTTTAAGAAAATTTGTCAAGGTGGCCAAATTCATGGGCCTTAGTAGGCCTCAACCAAGTAGGCTTCCATTTGGAGTTTAAAGGGGGGTTAGGGTTTGTGCTACTATTAGGACCAAATCCAGTTTTTCTTGATCCAATCAAATTTTCAAGATTTAAATGGTTGGATAATTATGTCATAACAAGAATTTTAGGGATTCGTATCATGTGTAAGTGATTTAATCAAGTAATTAAACACAATACTAGAAATCAGATCAAAAGGATTTGGAGGACAACTTTAAGGTTTCGGTTTCGACTAAGATTTTGGGATTTCAATTGGATTCCAATCATTCAGGATTTCATTAAGGTTGAAACCCTATTTTATATGGCACAATTTGGCTGATCAAATGAAAGAATAGGGTTTCGCTTAGGTGGTATGATCTCACACCTTGAGTTCCTTCACAAATCCATCTGATGGTTCCTTTTTGTGCCAAGTGTCTAATATTATTCACCAAGTGTGGCTAAGATCTTACCAAATATCCAAATAAAACTTCTCTAATCTAATTTAGGCATTTCACATTATGATTAAAGATACTGCACTAGGTGCACTTATCGAGTTTAGTATTTACTTCAAAAAAGTGAACAATAAACTTTGCATTGTAAAAACCTAAATATTCAAACAAAACTAATTGTGTAATTTTTTTTTTATTGAAATTTAACCTTGAAGTGCCTCAAAAGAAGCAAAATGAGTTTTCAAACAAGCCTATTGTCCGAAAACTAAAAATAGGATTTTTGCGGCATAAAATCATAAATAATTAATTGAGTCTAATGGCTTAGACCATCTTGCATTTAGACACTTCTAACTACCTCAACTAAATAAAATCACATTTCTGGCACCATAGTGAGTGATAACACTGACTATGCTAATAGACTAAAATCTATGAGATTAGTTGATTTATGAAAACTTATGAGGTTTTCATGAGATTCCTAAAATCTATAGAAATTTCACTATTGAATTTCTAGTGGGCTATTACTAGGAGTTATCATTGATCGGTCCAGACCAAAAAAACTGACCAAACAGCCAACACCCCTAGTTGTTACATTGGTTTTGTAATACAATGGAAAAAGAAGAACCATCGCAAGACAGTTAAAAACTAACTACAAAAGCGATTCAATTCCTTCCATATGAGCTCCATAAAATCTACAATGTTATGAAAGTAATAAAGGAGCACTCACAGGACCTGGAACCCAGTTGGTGGGTCAAGCAGTCTGGTGAAAGTTATACATGAGATGGGGGAGTAAGGAGTTCAAGGTAATGATGATGTCTTAACGATTTAACCTTTTGTATTCACTAATAATATCAAGGCAAGTGTGCCTTATAAAGTTGTTTGCCACTTATATTGCAAAACAAGGCCAATAGAGAACAACACAAACTAACCACACAACTGGAAAGAAGTCTTTTGCTTGACTACTAGAAGAGAAGGTAACGGTTGTGTGATTGTTAGCACCCTTAGTAACTGGTAAAGCAATTGTTTTTATTGGATGTTGCAGCATAAGATTGTAACAAACCTGATTTCTTTAGAGGATCCTGATGGTCGAAAAAGAAAAACAAGTTTGTGATGGACATGACAAAATATCTTTATGTGAGACTGATTTTTATAGTTGTAATTAACTAGGTCATGCCTTTTTTCTTTCTTTTGTTTTTCTTATTTTATTTTATTTTATTTTTATATCTTGGTTATCATCTTCTTCATTATTAATGACATATTTGTACATTATTGTTGTGTGGTGTATAGTGTAGTCTACATTTGTCACATACACACATATAGAAAACAAAATGTATTCTTGCAGCAAGAATACGTTTTGTTTTCTATATGTGCGTATGTGATAGATGTAGACAACACTATACACCACACAACAATAATGTACAAATATGTCATTAATAATGAAGAAGATGATAACCAAGATATAAAAATAAAATAAAATAAAATAAGAAAAACAAAAGAAAGAAAAAAGGCATGACCTAGTTAATTACAACTATAAAAATCAGTCTCACATAAAGATATTTTGTCATGTCCATCACAAACTTGTTTTTCTTTTTCGACCATCAGGATCCTCTAAAGAAATCAGGTTTGTTACAATCTTATGCTGCAACATCCAATAAAAACAATTGCTTTACCAGTTACTAAGGGTGCTAACAATCACACAACCGTTACCTTCTCTTCTAGTAGTCAAGCAAAAGACTTCTTTCCAGTTGTGTGGTTAGTTTGTGTTGTTCTCTATTGGCCTTGTTTTGCAATATAAGTGGCAAACAACTTTATAAGGCACACTTGCCTTGATATTATTAGTGAATATAAAAGGTTAAATCGTTAATACATCATCATTACCTTGAACTCCTTACTCCCCCATCTCATGTATAACTTTCGCCAGACTGCTTGACCCACCAACTGGGTTCCAGCTCCTGTGAGTGCTCCTTTATTACTTTCATAACATTGTAGATTTTATGGAGCTCATATTGAAAGGAATTGAATCGCTTTTGTAGTTAGTTTTTAACTGTCTTGCGATGGTTCTTCTTTTTCCATTGTATTACAAAACCAATGTAACAACTAGGGGTGTTGGCTGTTTGGTCAGTTTTTTTGGTCTGGACCGATCAATGATAACTCCTAGTAATAGCCCACTAGAAATTCAATAGTGAAATTTCTATAGATTTTAGGAATCTCATGAAAACCTCATAAGTTTTCATAAATCAACTAATCTCATAGATTTTAGTCTATTAGCATAGTCAGTGTTATCACTCACTATGGTGCCAGAAATGTGATTTTATTTAGTTGAGGTAGTTAGAAGTGTCTAAATGCAAGATGGTCTAAGCCATTAGACTCAATTAATTATTTATGATTTTATGCCGCAAAAATCCTATTTTTAGTTTTCGGACAATAGGCTTGTTTGAAAACTCATTTTGCTTCTTTTGAGGCACTTCAAGGTTAAATTTCAATAAAAAAAAAATTACACAATTAGTTTTGTTTGAATATTTAGGTTTTTACAATGCAAAGTTTATTGTTCACTTTTTTGAAGTAAATACTAAACTCGATAAGTGCACCTAGTGCAGTATCTTTAATCATAATGTGAAATGCCTAAATTAGATTAGAGAAGTTTTATTTGGATATTTGGTAAGATCTTAGCCACACTTGGTGAATAATATTAGACACTTGGCACAAAAAGGAACCATCAGATGGATTTGTGAAGGAACTCAAGGTGTGAGATCATACCACCTAAGCGAAACCCTATTCTTTCATTTGATCAGCCAAATTGTGCCATATAAAATAGGGTTTCAACCTTAATGAAATCCTGAATGATTGGAATCCAATTGAAATCCCAAAATCTTAGTCGAAACCGAAACCTTAAAGTTGTCCTCCAAATCCTTTTGATCTGATTTCTAGTATTGTGTTTAATTACTTGATTAAATCACTTACACATGATACGAATCCCTAAAATTCTTGTTATGACATAATTATCCAACCATTTAAATCTTGAAAATTTGATTGGATCAAGAAAAACTGGATTTGGTCCTAATAGTAGCACAAACCCTAACCCCCCTTTAAACTCCAAATGGAAGCCTACTTGGTTGAGGCCTACTAAGGCCCATGAATTTGGCCACCTTGACAAATTTTCTTAAAGAAGTTTCCTCCCCCACATGGCAGGCCATCCATTGCCTTTGACTACATCCAATAGTGTCTTGATGTGAAAGAGAAATCCACCTCATCACACTCCATACCTCACAGTAGTAGTAGGCAGTCCATGCCCTTCACTATTCTTCATTTTATGTGACATAAGCACCTACAATCAAGGGTCATTCATGCCCATGCCTTCCCTCTCCAGAGATATAAAGTCTTGTCAGATACACTTCACTTCATTTCATCACTTTTTCATCCTATTCTTAGAAAGAAACCCAAATGAGCTCTCTTGGGCAGATTTCTGGGTCTTTTTTCGTGGCCATTTTCGACCCTTTGTAAGTACTTTCTGATGATGACTTCTTCAAAAAAGTTGTTGGTCTTTGAGTTTAGTTTGTGGATATCTTATTCATCTCATTACATGGTCATTGATTGGTCAAACGTAATTTTAACCATGGAAATGTCATTCAACGCTTTAAACTGGAGAGTATGATATGTTTTGGAGTTTTTGACCAAGCTAATAGACATATCTTGATCCAAAAATTTTATAAACTTTTATTAGCATGTGTTTATGAGTTTTAATTATGGTTTTGTTGCATGACTAAAGCTTTTGATGTTAAATTTCCTTAGATCTAGAAACTTGAAAACTGGAAATGGAAAAATAGTTTTTGTTTTGAGAAAGTTTGAATATTTCGTGGTCTAATCTTATTCCAAAGATTTTGATATTTTTATTTGATGATCATAAGCGTCTTATATGCATGTTAAGATACTAGTATGAAGATATGTAGTATTAGTTTCAAAGGCATGATTTTGTATGCAACATGATACTCGGTTAAGCCAAAGATTTGATGTTTTTGGGTTAGATCCATGTTTTTGGTTGGTAATGTGATTTTATGTTTGATGGTTGAATGTTCTTTAGGACACATTTTTAAACCATGTGATGTTTTAGTTTGAAGATCTAATCTTTTTAAGCCATTGATCAAGTGGTTGATCAAAACTAGTTAAGAAAAAAATTTTGTTTTTGGACTTGGTAGGAAGTTGAAACTTCCAAGTGTTTTCTAATTTTTGGTAACTTTTGTTTGATGATTCAAAGCATGACTATTCATAGTATGATGTTATGAACATGTTATAAGTAACATTAATTTGATTTTTTTGAAATTCTTGGAGATGTTTTAAATAAGGTCAAAACTTGTGATTCAATGGTTTGTTTTTAGTTAAACAATTTGGATCTTTTTACTAAAACGTTGTGGGTTGGTGATTAGTAGATTCTTGTTGGATGTTTTAAGCATGTTCTTAAACTTAGGATAGGAAAATATTTGTTGCAAAAATTTGGTTTGATCATGAATTTTGAAATTGGAAGAATTGTAACAAAAATAAGGGGAATAGCCTATGCTTGTTTCAGCCCCTATGAGGTTTTCATAGTTGTGTTTAGTTTTACATTTTTCTGAGTTGATATTTGAGTTCAAGACAAAATTTACGCGAAGAATATAAATTTTGGTATTTTTTAGAGTTAGGGTATGAAATTCTTAAGTTAGGTGTAAAATGGTCATTTTTCCACATGTAGAAGGTAAAATGGTAATTTTACTCTAAGTTATCATTTTTTCATGTTTCTAATTATTAGTAATTAAGTTTCTAACTTTTCGAATCACTACTTACAGTTTCTCGTGTTTGCACTTGAATTTTCGTAAAACGCGACGATAGAGGTAAGTTAACTTCTAACTTACTATCAGATTACTGTGTATGTATGTTGGTAAGGGAATTATGGTTTATGTACTTATGTTATCCTATATTCCATGCTACAACCATGTAAGTCTATTACACATGTTATATTCTATCATGACATATGTATCTGTCACATAATATATTATGTTATCTAACATTTATCTGTTATATAATATACTTATCATGTAATATTATTTGTTAGATCTTATGCCATGTCACAAAATTTTTATCTGTTATATATTATGTCAGGTCACAAAAAGTTTGTCTGTTGTATGTTATGTTATGCCACGAAATGTTTATTTGTTACATGTTATGCTATGTCATGAAACTTTTGTCTGTTTTATGTTATGTCATATCATTCATCTCATGTACATGTCAAGTTACCTTAGGTAAGGTCATTTGTCCTTTCGCTTCATGTCATGTTATATCTTAAGTACAGAGTGTGTCTTGGAAATAATATTTTCACACTAGTCAAGTCAATTTCAAGTTTTAGTTTCATGAATTATTAGTTTACGTTCAATTTGAAATCTTATTATTGGTTAATTTTATACTACAGTCAAGGAATATATGATCTGCCTGGTACCAAGGCATATGCTCTGCCCAGTGCAACGGTGAAGGAATATAATCTGCTGTAAATATAAAATGGATACTCATGGTGAAGGTGTAGGAGCTATGTAAGTACTCCCATTTTCCTAATCAGAATGCATAATTTTAGTTACACGAGCTAACATTTCCAGTTTAGTTCAGTTCACGTTTAGTTCAAATTCAATTTAAGTTCAGTTTCTTGTCCTATTTCATGTCATGTTTAGTTCACGTCGTTTTAGTTCTTCTCATGTCAGCTCAAGTCATGTTAGTATATGTCTTGTTAAATGTCAAGTCACGTCAAGCTTCTTTATGATCATGTATGCATTCATGCTTCTACTGTCATGCGTGCATCTTTAACCTTTATGTTAAGTTATCTATTAACGTGTTAAGATTTGTAATCAAATATTACTTAGTAGTCTCAACTACCATACCCCCAGAATGGTAGACGATGTTTCATGATCTGGAGAGCCCACACATAGAAGATTGGACGAGGTCGAACAGAATGTTGAGCAGATAAAGAGTTGATGGAGCCTAACACCCATTTTCTGGACATCATTTTGGATATCATAGTTGAGCTATGTGAATGGCTCAAAGAGTTAGTAGAATAGTTTTTATTTCCAAATTGTAGTTATGGAGTGCTATCTCTAACACTCTTTATGATATAGACCTATTGGACAAGTACTGTAATCTTTTGGATACTAGTTATCACAGGAATTTTATTAAGCATGTTTTATGTTTTGGGATATATTACTTCTAGTACATAGTATTGCTAAAAGAAAAACATTATCTGCTAGGAATATTGCATATTACTAGATGCATGCTAGGTGTATTGCATCCTTATTTGTCATGAACGGGGACAGGTAACCTTGTGTTGCATGTCCCGACACTTCAAGTTTCATCAAATCCCAAATGAAATTTTGGGGTGTCACAACCAACCTAGAGGGTTGGATTACAAAAAAAGAATTTATGAAGTTTCTAATCATATTCATAATAGATATCCAATTAATAGCATGAAATGAGCTTTTCTTACTCAGGCACATCATTTCAACGATGGTAACTCATGTCAGTATGATTTTTCACTATCCATACGACCCTTCTTCTCACATGAGACCTTAGTATCTCCGTCCTTGATGAGCAAAGGAATCAGTCCAATCTTGTCAAACTTTGTGCTCCTTGATGGTCCACGACCACATTTCTTACTCACTAATACTAAAGGTTCCATCAAACAATAAATATGTCAATACTATATATGGTGTCCGGTAACAAGAGCACGCCATATAGCAAATCGAATGATAGATTAAAACCAATCCATAAACCAATCAACAAAGTTGTTTATTTGAAGTATGACACTATTGGGGTACCTGTCTCTACCATTGGATCTGGAAATCCAGTTTTCAAAATTAACCATATCTGGTGGTTGAGTTGAGTCATCTGATGAGGCCAGAGTCAATGTCGACTCATTGTTCGTGCATTTAGTGGTGGTGATTGTGACTCTTCTCTAACTGACGAAGCTGCAAACCTCCAGATGCCTCCACCTCATCCACGTCCTCTTCCCCTTATATTTGGGTCATTGTCTCACAATCTACTTGAGTGGATCATGGATGAGCTGCATTAAAACATAGAGTTAGAGCGATAATGAAAACTTAGTTTCTAATGGTGATAGAAGATAGAGTTCACTCTCATTTTATGTACATACTTCAGCCCATTTAAAATGTAATTGAGCTCCTACATAGGTATGAGATTCCCCTTTTATTCATTGCATTTCATATGCAACCAATCATTTGAGCTCCTTTTATTCATCCTACAGTTCACTCTCATTTTATGTACACACTTCAGGCCCATTTAAAATGTAATTGAGCTCCTACGTACATGTATAAGATTCTCCTTTTATCCATTCCATTTAATTTGCAACAAATCAAATAAATAATACATACATACAAACATATATATATATATATGTGTGTGTGTGTATATATTCATTCCCAAAAAATGATAAGTTTAGAGAAATATATCATTATTGTTCTGTTTAGTACATTTGTTTGAGCATCATTTATTTAAACCAAAAATTCAACTAGAAATATCTTCATTGCAGAGTCCCAATATAAACTGACATTAACTCTAAAGGAAAAATCAATTCCCTTTTATGATTAGGAAGTTAAGGAACTCCCCCATACCCTGTAAATAATTTAAAAACATGACAAGATATGTAAATAATTTAAACCTTAAGAGGCCTAAACACAACTGAAACTCTGAAAAAACTCCATCCACCTAGACTCAACCCAACGTGCAGAGATGAAAATAAAGATGGGTATAAGGTCTGAAATTAACAAATCACACCTATTTCACAGTATAACTTCTCAATAAATGATGTTCAAACAAATGGACTAAACAATCCTCTGATTTTGTTACTTAAGTTTGTAAATATCAAAACAATTGTATGGATGTTTGGCTCTACTATAGAAGTACTGCTAGAATGTCGATGCACCACTGACCGCATGGAGTATATAAAATGGGGACAGAAATGCAAACAAATCCATGGTGAATCAGAAAGCAGCTTTTATTATAAAAATTATGGGTATTATAAAGTTAAAATATACTTTTTTAATATACTTTTTTGTTTTAAAATTTGAAAAAGTTAAATTGTTCTTTGTGTTTGTTTAGAAGTTTGAAAAAGTTATAATGATTCGATGAAAAAATTGAAAATTTGAAATTGAAAAGTATTTGTAGAAAAGTAGGAGAGATTTTAAGATGAGATGAGATGAATTTATTCCCAAACGAAGCCTAAGTGTAAGCTCAAATAACTCACTCACAACCAAGTGAAATTTAGGTTTTGAGAAATTGATTAATACATGCTGAAAAACCAAGAATGTAATAACTACATATTGATCATGATTAATACATGATTTCAATGTCAATTTACTCCTGCCTACATTGATCATGTCACACGTCTGCAAATTCACAAGTGGAAAGAAGTGTCACATGGAGTCCAAACATGAACAAAACAACAGAGCAAGGTAGTCACTTTTACAATCATCCAATATATATTTTCTAAACCCAACCAGAACAATTTTGCGGGAAACAACAAATGGATTACTGGAAGAGTTTACAAAGACATCAGATTTGATACTCTAACAGACACCTGTGATGCCGCTCCACTGACATCCAAAGAGACAAAAGAAGAGTGGCACTTGATCTTTACTAATGCTCTTTCTCTAGTGTCATTCAATCTACAACAAATTTGCAGTAGAAAAAATCAGAAAGCAAGCAATAAACCTCCTTAATTTCAACAGGAAAGCTGCACTTGAAACAATCAAGTTTGCAGAAGACATTTTTTTCTTTTATATTTAGCATCAATTTTTCAGTTTCAAACAAGCAATAAACCGTAAAAAGAAGTGAAGAACCCTCACTCTTCTAAAGAAGTGAAATTAAAAAGACCACTGCTTCTAGCTGTCGGAGCCCCACTTTTAGCCCTTTGTCACGAAATCTGATAGCTCCAAAATGTCCAAAAAATTAAATAAAAGAATGATAAGGAAATCATTTATATATAAAACATGTAACAATGTTTGAAGCTAGAGCAGTCTCCACACCGTTTCTCTGATCTTTAACCCAACCTTCCTGACAACTTTTGAGCTCCACCAGTGGTTCCGCTGAGATCATGAGCTAAAACAAGTCCAAGTAACACAGGTCAAGTCTCCAGCAGATCAACAAGCAAGGACGACCGCATGTTATTCCAAGCATCATGCCAAAACAATTCGGCCTGGACTTGACCAAAACTCAGTTTAAGCACAAACTTTTCCTTATTTTGCCAGTCACTCTTAGGTTCTACGTCGTCTTTCAAGTTATTCTCATGCATCCCTAATGCTTGTAGCATGAATGATCAATAAATATGGGTATAAGGTCATAAATTAACAAATTACACCTATTTCACAGTACTATAACTTCTCAATAAATGATGCTTAAATAAATGTACTAAATGAAAAGCCCAACGTACCCCTGTAAAACCACGAAATTGTCTACCAATTTCCTTGAACAAATTGATTAGATCTCAATATCTAGAATTAATAAATGAATCAAAATACTCAAAGAGAATAAACAAATTTTTAAGACACAACGATTAGTTACGAAGGGAAACCCTTTAAAGAACACTTTAAAGGTAAAACCCTACGGGGCAGCCAAACCCAGAAAAGTCAATCTTACTATTTGAAGAACAATTACAAGCAATCATCAATTACAAAACCTTTGCAATTCGACTATCTTACTTGTCAAGACAAACGACCCGTTTGTCTTCTACCGCAGCAGCAGCCAGAACCTCTGGCGATCTTCAAATGTTGCCTTTCCTCCTAGAACTCTAAGGGCTGAATTCCAATCACACGATCCTCCAACACCGGAGCACGATCACACTTAAAGAGAGATGAAAAACTCCATGAAAATTCTCGAGTGAATTTTCTCACACATATGCTCAAAATATCCTCTTTGAAATTCGTGGCTCAAAGTCCATAATAAGATACAAAACCGAATCCCTTTAAATAGAAAGTCTGGAAAGAATTCCAGTCACAGTAGGACTCTGCTGACGGTTAGCAACAGTCGCGAAGACGTGTTTCGACGGACTGCTAACATTTCGCGAATAACAATATTCTGGATTGACTAATCTGTCCAGCTTTCTTTAGGATATACTAGGACTCGATTTTAACTTCAATGACTTATCTAAACAACACCTAAGACTTCTAGATAGACCCAACATTGTTTAGAGATAAATAAATAATTATTTTACATTCATCCAACAAATTCAAATATAATGATAAGATAAGCCTTATCATTTAGTCAAATAATGATAAGATAAACCTTATCATTTAGTCATCTAATCCTAGCCAATTTTCGCCATAACAATCTCCCCCTTTGGCGGATTAGTGACAAAACCAATTTGATGAATGTCTTGCATATACAATCTTCCACTTTGGCGGATTGGTCACAAAACTAAGTTGATGAATGTAGTGTGTACCTAAGACAAAAACAACCAGCAGACCAAGATCTCGTGAAGATAATCTTAATACAATAATGAAAAGAATTGACATAGAACATTCTTTGAAATTAGTCTCAATAATAATCAAAGGTTAGACGTAATGTAAACCAACAAAAAAAAATGTTCTAGTCATCATCAATAACCATGTTCTGTACTTAGTTCTCCATCTCCATATTCTGCAACTCCCCCTAAAGTATATAGTTCTCCCCCTCAATATTCTGCTTCTCCCCCTTTTATTTTCAGTAAATTCATTAAACTCCTACTTACTCAAATTCCCCCTAAATTTCACAATATCGAAATATTCCAATTTGCTCTTCCAATACTCCCCCTTTTTGTCACTAATCTGACAAGATACAAAATATAATAAATATCACTTATGTGTGCTAAGATGAAGACACTAAAAAAGACATGATGAACAACTCCCATGTATTTATTTTATATAAACCAAAATAAATATAGATTAGAAAAAAAATAACAAAAAGTTTGAACTTTTTATTTTAATATAAAAAAAAGAAATAGGCAAAAGGGCAAGTAACATATCTAGATGCATCTTAGTTCAAAACATAGTGTAACTCACAAAACAAATCCAATAGAGTACACCCTCTTATTTGCAACAATCACTATGGATGTTCACTCCTCATAAGATCATCAATGTCAAAGTTCATGTGAGTGTGTGAGTGAGTATACTTATACCATAACATATTTATGAACTATTTTCTTCAATATATTTTTTTATACCTTTATTCATAAATGATTGCTTTTTATAGATGCTCGCAAGAGTTTGTTGCTTCACCTTTATGCTAGGGCCTAGATACATGAGCATTTCCTCCAAACACTAGTTTATACACCCCTTTTTTATGTTCATGTTTGTTGTTCATCTTTTTTCATAATGATTAGAGCAAAAATTTTTTCTATAAGAACTTAAGGTGGTAGATCCGTGTAGGGTGTTTGTCTTTTTCCGCAATGAATTAACACCGACTTTTTCTATATGGATTAACTCTTTGTGTTTGGCAAGAGGAGAGCTCTTTATTGATGTACTAGATTCAACTAGTATTAGTCAATTTAAGGCATGAACTTCCTCTTTGATGAACATCCCATTAAAAAAAATGAACTTTAATTATAAAATGCATACATATAGGTTCCTCACTGTGCATTGAAAATGAACTTTGCCAAGATAATCCATAATCCATAGGGTTAGTATGCATAAAGTGAATCGCACAAAATAGAGAGATGCATAGGTTCAAAAATTTATTAAGTGAGAACACAAATCTTCAAACTTTGACATATCAAGCATGCACTTTCCTTAAAGAAAAGCTTTAAACCAAATCAGAAAAAAATTTTCTATTATATTTTTCTTATTTAAAATTGAAAAACAAAATCATAAAAGCAAAACAGAAAAATAAAATGCATGTCCTAGACTAATGCAATAATATAAAGAATGCAAAAACATGCAAGTAGTCCTATCAATTAATGTGACATGGCATCTTCTTTGACCATGCCCATTTTGCTTTAAATTTTAGTCTATTCTTTTTATCAACATCACTTTGTATGATTTTTTCTTTATTTTTAAAGCAAAAATCTGCTAGTTCACTAAGTTTGAGACTTAAAAAATTGATTTGTTGAACCATATCACAAACTTGATTCTCTAGACTCTTTCATCTACTTTGTATATTTCTTTCACCATTCATTTTATGCACTTTATTCAATTTAAAGTAATTTGGTCTTATATGACCAACAACACCACAATAATGACAAGTAGGAATATACTTACCTTTAGATTTACCTTGGTTGAGCTTCTTTGTCATTGATCTATCATATGAGGCTCTTGGAACATGAGTTTTAGATTCAGTTTTCTTTAGAGCTTCCTCATCTTGACTTCCTTTAACAAAAATGATATCTTTTGATGAAGTGACAGCGGATGATGAGCCTTTAAATTTCATACCTTGGGAAGTCATATACCCCAAACCCGTGCGATCATAACTAGATTTTTGAACATTCAACATCTCTTCTAACTTTTGTGTTGCTGTTTTTTCTTGGCACTCCTTAAACTTTTCCAACTCTTTTTCTAGTGCAGCCTTTTGATCTTTTAATATTGATACTTCAACACCAGAATTTTTTAGTGCCTCTGAGATATTATTTTTCTCACCTTCTATAGCAGTGAGTCTATTGTACAGCTTCTTGTTGAGTTTCTTTAATTTGACTACTTCTTCACACACGTCATTATATGCTTCTTGTATGCTAAAATCCTAATCAGTTTCAACAAGTGCTACATCCGAATCACTCAAGGCATATTCACTTTTAGCTTTTGTTAGTTCAATATCAGAAAAATCATTAACAACAGTAGGAAATGCCACAAAAGAATTGTTATCATCAGATGGTATACTTATTTCAGATTCTGAACTGTCACTAAGTGTGGCATTCAATGCTTTTCCTTTATTTTTCTTGAAATTTGGACATTTAATTCTTATGTGACCATAACCACAGCATTCATAGCACTTTAGTTTATCATTATTATTAGATTTTTCTTTTTTCCATTTTTCAAAATAATTTTTCTTTGCAGAAAATTCTTTACCCCTTTTTGTCTTTCCACTAGACTTTTTATTAAACATGAATTTTCTGAACTTTCTTACTATGAGATCTATATCCTCATTGTTAGAATTTTCTTCATCAGAAAAATCATCTTGATCATCTTTTACTATTTTGAGAGCAATGAACATACCTTTTCTTGTTTGAGGAAGTGAGGATTCATATATTTGTAAGGAACCGACCAGCTCTTCAACGTTTATTGTATCCAAATCCTTACTTTCTTCAATGGCAGTAACCTTAGGTTGAAATCTTTCCGGTAGAGATCTCAAAATTTTTCTCACGATCCTTGAATCCTCCACCTTCTCACCGAAATAAAACCTGGAATTCACAATATCATTTAGTTTAGCATAAAAATCATTAAAATTTTCATCTTCCAACATTTTAATCTCTTCAAATTTTGAGGTTAGCATTTGTAATTTCAAATTTTTTACTATTCTTGTGCCTTCACATGTAACCTCAAAAATATCCCAAGCTTCTTTAGCAATCTCACACATGGAGATTCTTTTAAATTCTTCGGGGGATACGGCCATGAAAATAGCATTAAGTCCTTTGCTATTCAAATTGCAATTGCTGATTTCATCTTTTGTCCAAGCATCTATAGATGTCTCGGGTTTAGTCCATCCTCGTTCAACCGAATGACATACACGTTCATCCAAAGACTTGAGAAAAGCCCTCATACAAACTTTCCAATAAGCATAGTTTTCTCCATCGAAATATGGTGGAACGTATAATGACGTCGACATGATCTACAAGGGCACGGATCACACTCGGATGAGTGAACCACTCTCTGATGCTAATTGAAAAGCCCAACGTACCCCTGTAAAACCACGAAATTGTCTACCAATTTCCTCGAACAAATTGATTAGATCTAAAATTAATAAATGAATCAAAATACTCAAAGAGAATAAACAAATTTGTAAGATACAACAATTGGTTACGAGGGGAAACCCTTTAAAAAACTCTTTAAAGGTAAAACCCTACGAGGCAGCCAAACCCAGGAAAGTCAATCTTACTATTTGAAGAACAATTACAAGCAATCATCAATTACAAAACCTTTGCAATTCGACTATCTTACTTGCCAAGACAAACGACCCGTTTGTCTCTACCGCAGTAGCAGCCAGAACATCTGGCGATCTTCAAATATTGCCTTTCCTCCTAGAACTCTAAGGGCTGAATTCCAATCACACGATCCTCCAACACCAAAGCACAATCACACTTAAAGAAAGATGAAAAACTCCATGAAAATTCTCAAGTGAATTTTCTCACACATATGCTCAAAATATCCTCTCTGAAATTCGTGGCTCAAAGTTCATAATAAGATACAAAACCGAATCCCTTTAAATAGAAAGTCTGGAAAGAGTTTTAGTTACAGTGGGACTCTACTGACGGTTAGCAACAATCGCGAAAATGTGTTTCGACGGACTGCTAACATTTCACGAATAACAATCTTTTGGATTGACTAATCTATCCAGCTTTCTTCAGGATATACCAGGACTCGATTTTAACTTCAATGACTTATCTAAACAACACCTAAGACTTCTAGATAGACTCAACATTGTTTAGAGATAAATAAATAATTATTTTACATTCATCCAACAAATTCAAATATAATGATAAGGTAAGCCTTATCATTTAGTCAAATAATGATAAGATAAATCTTATCATTTAGTCATCTAATCCTAGCCAATTTTCACCTTAACACTAAACAATCCTCTGATTTTGTTGCTTAAGCCTGTAAATATCAAAACAATTGTATGGATGTTTGGCTCTACTATAGCAGTACTTCTAGAATGTCGATTCACCACTGACCACATGGAGTATATAAAATGAGGACCAAAATGCAAACAAATCCTTGGTGAATCAGAAAGCAGCGTTTATTATAATCATGAAGGGTATTATATAGTTAAAATATTATTAAAATATAATTTTTTAATATACTTTTTGTTTTAAAATTTGATAAAGTTAGATTGTTTTTTGTGTTTTGTTTGGAAGTTTGAGAAAGTTGTAATGATTCGATGAAATAGTTAAAATTTTAAAATTAAAAAATATTTGTAGGAAAGTAGGAGAAATTTTAAGATGAGATGCGATGAATTTAATCCCAAAGGAAGCCTAAGTCTAAGCTCAAATAACTTACAACCAAGGGAAATTGAGGTTTTGAGAAATTGAGGTAATATAATTTTAGAGAAATACTTAAGCTCCAAAGAGATTAATTAAACAAAAAATAATCCCACAAACTGATGTGGATTCATGTAATTTGTCAGATTGTAAAGTTATTTTTATTGTAAAGTAAATCTAATAGATCACATGAAGTCACATTTGTATAATTCATTTGTGGCTATGACATTCCTCATAATTTTAACATAACCAAGTCTAGTACTCATTGGCCATTTATGTTGGATGAGATACTACATTTGGCCGAGAAATGGGACATATCCACTGTCTGGAAATTTCTTTCAACTTGAAATAACTTTATAGATCAGCCGGCCATTTGATGATCTGAAGTGGCAATTAAATAGCAACGATGTCATTAAAGTGATCTAAATATTATATATAGACTTGCTAAAATTAGAGCAAACACAAAAAACATCTTTCAATTGATTCTGATATTGCCTGACTCATGACTCATGAACATACCTACACAGATGAAAACAATGAACAGATAGATAGAGCTGCATGCAAACTTCAGCAGAAACAAAGCATTTAGATAAACTAGTGATGAAATCTGTCAAATAAGACCACCATAGTGCATATTTTTCCTTCCAAATATTAAAAGAACCATAGGGGAAACCAAACAAAGCAGAAAAATATCCCCAAACCATTGCAATCAAACATCAATCATGAAAATCATGACTAATACATGTGAGAAACCAAGATTGTTCTTCCGCAATATAGAACATGGCTAGGAGTGATTAATATATGGTGGCTTCGGGCTTCTACCTCTTCTCAAGTGGGGTGGTTGTGTAGGGTGGCATCTATTTGTATTACATGGGCTATTTGGAGGGTGAGATGTGCTGCACGAATGGAGGGAATTTTATATGATGGGAAGATGATTGTTAGATCAGTGAAAAGTTTATTTGGGGAGATTTCATTTTCCTTATCTAAGCTAATTAAGTTTTCTCGACGAGATAATATTATTTTGCAGGAGCTAAATTGCCCATTGATGCCGGTGAGAGTGAAACCAATGAAACAAGTTGCTTGGTCGAAGCCTGTCACAGGGAATATTAAACTAAATGTTGATGGGGGATCTGCAGGTAATCCAGGCATGTCGGGAGGGGGAGGAGTAATTCGAGATGATCAAGGTAAAGTTATTGCGGGTTTTGCACATTATTATGGATATGCAACTAATACAATTGCGGAGTGTCGGGCTTTTCTTGATGGTTTAAAATTATGCCATCAGCTTGGTTTAAAAGATTTTTTGATCGAATCAGATTCAACGGTTGTAGTTGGTTGGTTTAAGACGGGAATCTGTAAATTCTGGTATTTATGGGATTTTTGGGAAGAAGCTATTTGTTTATTTCGATTGATGAATGCCAGAGTTTGTAATATTTTTCGTGAAGCAAATATGGTGGCGGATTTTCTATCCAAGGAAGGTGTAACGGGTAGGAATCTGGATTTTTTGGGTGAGGAGTTTAGAGAGAGACGTTTTTGTGGTCTCGTTCGAACTGATAAATGGGGTCTCCCCTATATCCGATGTTAAGAGTAGTTTCTTTTGTATTGCTTGGACATCTGGGTTGGTTTGTTTGTTTATTTATTAGTCTCAGATGTATTTTTGGTTTTTTGGTATTCCTCCGCCATAAGTGATGGCTTTTTTCTAATAAATATGGGGTGGGGTCACTCGTGGACATGTGATCTCATCTCTTTAAAAAAAAAAAAAAGAGAGATTTTTAGAACAGAAAGGGAAGTGAGGTGTTGAAGACCCTCTTCTAACATGCACTCCAGCTTTGGGCAGTAAATGATACACAAAATTTTAAGAGAGGTGAGGGGTTGAAGCCCCCTCTTCTGGCATGCGCTCCAGCTTTTGGCAGTTAGAGATCTGCAAACTTTCAAGAGAGGTGAAGTGTTGAAGGCCCTCTTCTGGCATGAGCTCCAGCTTTGGACAGTTCCTGATTGACAAATCTCTAAGAGAGGTGAGGTTCCGAAATCCATTCTTGTCGAACCACGTCAAATTTGGGAAGTCAGAAATCTCCAGACCGATCAGATTTGTGGGAAGCAACCCCTTCTCTAGAAAAGACACCACATCTCCCGATCCGCCTTCTATTGTCAAATATCTAAGCGAGGCGAGATTTTGCAAACTCCGCCCCATCTGACTCTCAACGAGTTTCTCACAATTCCAAATTTAAAGTTCATCAGACTGGAAGGCAAGCCCCCTTCTGCAAGCGTCGTACACCCTATTATCCAAAATTGAGTAAGAGATGGAAGTAGCATGTGCATCTTGTCAGGTAGCGATTTCAAACTCTCACAAGAATAGATCCGTAAGTTTCCAAGGTTGGTGGCGTGTAATCCTACTCTCGGAAATGACACAAAATCAAGACACTCTCCAATAGTTAGAGACGATAACTGTAAGAGATTCTAGATTCCTTCACCTTCGGATTGTTAAAATAAGAACAGAACTTGAAAATAAACAAGTAATAATGGAGAGAAACCTTGTTCTCATTGACGTCTTTTGTGATACAAAGTTACTGCTATATATACATTACAAAAAGCTGAAAAGGAAAAGATATAAAGATCAACTTTTAATTTGCTTTCTAATTACAAGTAATGAATTGCAGATTTATGGACAGCATGGCTTTACATGTCTAGTTCCTGAAATGTAACCATACACTTCACGAGTGATCACTTGCTTTTCTTTATCAGTGCTTTTTTATTTCTGCAGGTGCTTTCTGCTTCTCTTTTGCTACAATGTGTTTTCTCTGCTGCATGTAGGGTTTATAAGATTAAATATTGTGATGATGGTGCTATTGAAAGATATAAGGCAAGGTTAGTTGCCAAGGGTTATACCCAAACTGAAGGATTGAATTATTCTGAAACTTTTTCACCTATTGCTAAAATGGCTTCTGTTAGAACTCTTTTGGCCATTGTTACTGTGAAAGCCTGGCATCTTATATAGTTAGATGTTAATAATGCTTTTTCGCATGGAGATTTATCTGAAGAAGTATACATGGTTCTACGTCCTACCTTCTGATTTTCATTTTAAAGGGGGGTCCCAAGTTTGCAAGTTGAACAAATCACATTATGGTTTGAAACAGGCCTCACGGCAATGGTTCTCCAAGTTTTCAACTTCTATACTCAACAAGGGTTTTCAATAATCCAAAGCTAATTATTCTCTTTTCACTAAGACTGGGGTTTCATCTTTCATTGCCCTTCTTGTCTATGTTGATTATATTCTCATAGCTAGTAATGATATGAAATCTATTGAGCTTTTGAAGTCCTTCATTGATGAGAAGTTTAAGCTTACGGACCTTGGTAAGCTCAAATATTTCCTTGGTTTCGAAGTGGCACGGTCTTCTCCTAGTGTTTCTGTATGTCAAAGAAAATATTCTTTGGAGATTATTCAAGATGTTGGTTTACTTACTTCTAAATCTATTGCCTTTCCTATGGAATAGAATATTAAAATGAGTAAGAACGTGGGGGACTTGTTGCCTGATCCTACAGTTTATAGAAGACTTGTAGGTTGACTTCTTTACCTCACATTAACTCGGCCAAACTTGTGTTATTATGCTAGTAGACTTAGCCAATATATGGCTCAGCCTAGACAACCCCGTTTACAAGCAGCTTACAGAATTTTACAATATATCAAAGGCACTTCTTGTCATGGTCTTTTCTTCCAAATTGCCAATACATTATCTCCCAACTGACAGTGAGAGATCTACAAATGGTTATTGTATTTTTATTGGGGATTCTTTGGTTTATTGGAAGACAAAGAAACATTCCATTGTTTCTAGATCGTTTGCAGAGGCTGAGTATAGATCAATGGCTTCTACCACTTGTTATATCATTTGGTTTCTCACTCTCTAATTTGATTTTTGTGTTTCATATACTCATAGAACTCAACTTTATTGTGATAGTCAGGTTGCACTACACATTACTTCCAATCCAGCCTTCTATGAAAGAACAAAACATATTGAGCTGGATTGTTACTTTATTCAAGAAAAAATACAAGCTTGGTTTCTCACTCTCTTATTTGATTTTCGTGTTTCACATACTCATAGTGCTCAACTTTTTTGTGATAGTCAGGCTGCACTACACATTGCTTCCAATCTAGTCTTCCATGAAAGAACAAAACATATTGAATTTGATTGTCACTTTATTCAAGAAAAAATACAAGCTTATCATGACTTTTCACTTGGCTTCTAGTCATCAACTTGTTGATATGAACCAAACCTCTTGGTTATCACTAGTTTGATCACTTAGTTTCCAACATGGGACCACTCTATATACTCTCCATCTTGAAGGGGGTATCAAGAATTAATTTTATTATTTAATAATTTAATTCATTTTGTATCACGTGTTAGTGATATGTATTCTACTTACTCATGAACTACTACAAATACTCGTCTTTAGTTACTGTACAGACAAACGACATATTCAATTAATTCATTTTCTTCTTCTAGAAGATTCCTTCATATTTAACTTTTGTTCTGCTAGGGTTTCTTTCTTACTGTGCTCCTTTTTCACTACAACAAAATTGGGATTTAGTGACGCTTTAGAATTGGTGACAGTCCCCAAACTGTCACAAAAAATCAGTTTTTTGTGACAGTTTATACAAACCATCACTAAATCTATATGAGAATTCGTCTGACGTTCGAATGTGGACAAATTTGTGTTCGAACGTTACGTGGACGTTTGAACATTAAAGATTTTTACGTGCGAACGTAATATTTTTTGGCGCCAACATTTGAACGTTAATCAGTAACGTTCGAACGTTTGTGGGTGAAGTTCAAACGTTGGATAGAGTATTTGGTAAATATGACTATAATTTAAATTTTATGTAGTTTTTAAATAAAATAATGCATCATTTGTGAACAATTATTACAAATTTAAAAAGATTGAAATTTGAAGCACAATGATTTAATATTAAAATTGGATAAGCTAACTATGGTATATTATATACTATATATATAATATATAATACACTATATTATATACTAGTTAAGTATATAATATATATTATATATATAGTCTAGTACTATATACTATACTATATATAGTCTAGTATATATTATATACTATATATAGTATATATATATACCCATTATATATTATATATATAGTCATTACATATAATATATAATATATTATATATTATATAGTTAATATGTTAATATTATATAGTTAATATATATAGTATATATTATAGTATATAGTTAATATTATATATAGTTAATATACTATATATATCATTATATATAGTATGATTATAGATTATTTATAATAATAGAGTACATTTCTTTCACGAACGTTAAATTTTAATATTCGAACGTTACTTTTTTAACGTTCAAATGTATATGCAGATACGTTTGAACGTTAAATTTAAATATTCGAATATTACTTTTTAAACATTCGAACGTATATGCATATACGTTCGAACGTTAAAAAATGCGGGAAATTTTCCACTCATTTTTAAATTACGTTCGAACGTTAAAATTTAACATTTGAACGTTACTTTTTAAACGTTCGAATGTATATGCATATACGTTTGAACGTTAAAAAATGTAGAAAATTTCCCACTCATTTTTAAATAACGTTCGAATGTTAAAATTTAACATTCACGTTCGAATGTTAAAATTTAACATTCGAACGTTACTTTTTAAACGTTCGAACGTATATGCATATACGTTTGAACGTTAAAAAATGCGGAAAATTTTTCACTCATTTTTAAATTACGTTCGAACATTAAAATTTAACATTCGAACGCTACTTTTTAAATGTTCGAACGTATATGCATATACATTCGAACGTGAAAAAATGCGGGAAATTTCCCACTGATTTTTAAATTACATTCGAACGTTAAAATTTAACATTCGAATGTTACTTTTTAAACGTTCGAACGTCATATCAAATCAGAGTGTTTTTAATGAACAAACGCACGGGAGGAAGCATAATCATTTCTTCTACTTCTCCCGTGCGTGAAAGAGAGAGTGAGGGTGAGAGAGGGTTGTGGGTTAGAGAGAGAGTGTGTGTGTTAAAGTGAGAGAGGGTTAGAGAGAGAATAGAGTGAGAGAGGGTTAATATTTTTGCTCTCTCCATTGATTTTGTAAGAAAAAACTCTTTTTTCCTTTAAATGTTTTGCAATTTTATGATATTTATTTTGTATTTTATATATATATGTCTTTAACTAGCTAGTGTTGTGATTTTTTTGAAGGATTGGTTGTTGTGACTTGTTCAAAACTTGTGATTTGTAAGAGGATATTGTGAGTGATAGGTATATTTCTAAACTTTATTAATATGTTTATATATTTTGTTGTGATTTTGTTATGGATAATGATGAATATTTTGATGTGTATAATGTGAGTTGGTTGTAGATTTTGAAGGATTAAATATGAGTATAATATTATGAGTTGAGTAGTGAATTTTGATTGTATATATTGTAAATATGTTGTGAATTGGATATTATTGATGAATTAGAAGGAATTGAATTGTTTATGTTGATGAATTAGAAGCAAATCTTTGTGATATGGATTATGTAATATGATGAATTAAAATGAAAAATTGTGTTGTGTGTATTCTTATTCTTAAAATGAAAATATAAATATTGGTGTATATTTATAGATTAAAATGAATATGTTTTACAATTGTGTATGTGTATTTGAAGCATATGTTGTGGTTATTTTATTGTAACTATGTTTTGGTATTTGCGAATTAGTTATTATTGTGCATATGTATATTTGATTTTTGAATTAGTTTAGTCTATGGGGAATATATTTATATATTATGAATTTGTGTATTACAGTATTTATTAAAATTGTTGGGAATATGTGAAATATTGTGAATTTAATTGTGAATATGTTTATATATTGTGGAAATACATGATATCATTTTGAATGAATTTGTGAACTTTTATTGAATATGTTGGGAATAATTTATTAAAGTACACAACATGTCATTAATTTAATTTTTATTTGTATTTTTTTAAATGTTACTTATTTTGCAGCATTTTGTTTTATCAAATGAGTATATGAGGTCAAGACAGCAAGAGTTGGAGTCTCTTTTGGAGCAACAGTCTGATTTAGAGATGCGTTTGCAGGAGCAACAGAGAGACCAGGAGAAAAGAATATGTAATGAAGTCTAAGAACAAGTGCAGAGGGAGACGAGAGTCCAAATAGGGCATGTTATGTCACTACAGTAAAATCATGGTGGGCGAGGAAAGAAGAAGAAATGAAATCAATTCAATTTTCTCATTATGCATAACTTTTAATATATAATTTTGCAACTATATAAAACATTGTTAGTTGTTAATTTGATGGTGTAATATGATGATGCAATTTGTATATTTTTTAATTTTAGGAAAATAATATTTTTGATCTATACGTTCGAATGTATATAATAAACGTTCGAATGTTGGTTCACATTAGAACTAACATTCAAACGTAATTACATAAAATTATGAAATAACGTTCGAATGTAAGATTCAACATTCGAACATATTCACTCTCAAAACGAACGTAACGTTCGAATGTTTAAATGATTTACTTTCAAACGTTTTGTTTGATGTTCCAATGTAAATATGATACGTTCGAACTATAACAAACGAACATCAACTTTTTTCATTCGAATGTCAATTGGTCGGGTTAACGTTCAAACGTTCTGTTGGACGTTCGAACTTTACATTTTGTGACAGATTCAACCGTCACAAAAAATTCCACGTTCGAACATGTCATCAAACGAAAGACCTCCAATCGTCACTAAAAATATTTCTTATGACGGTTGAATAGTAAACTATCACCAATTGTTTTCTGTGACTCACATTAGGTGACGGTAGTCGTGACGGTTTCGAACCGTCACCAAATGTCTTTAGTGACATTTTAGTCATTTTTTGTGACGTTTTCCTCTGTCACAAAAGACCAATTGTGTTGTAGTGTTTGCCTCTTTGCATTCTCGTTTAGGTTCTACATTTTACAATTAGAAATATATGAATAATGCAACTGAAACATTTAAAATTGTATATAAACGAGTTTAAAGCAAGAATTAATTGACAAATTTCAGTAAGAATCTGACATGAATCTAATTACTTTCAATAAGCATAAAATTCAAAATCATGAAAGCAGAAATAAAGTTTTGGATTATGAGGCTCAATCGTAACGATGACCTTTTTAAAATATATTTTGTCTCATTTTAATTTGTCATATATATATATATATATAAAGTTCAGACAAAACTATTTTCAGGGTACAAGGAATCCCTCACTTTTGTCATTCTAAAACACATTTTTCTAATAAACTCTAGATAAAGATATAGCACCCGTAAACATGATACTTATAAGGTTAGCAATAAGTCATAATTCGCTACATTTTTACAATAAAATCTCCATGTTGACGATGTTGATGCATAAAACGTACTGATCAGCTGCTAATTAGCTTGTTGAAGAGCTAGCCTTGAACTTTTAATGTTCTCATAATTTGTTTTAACATAGAACAAGTGACGAGTCTTGTTTGAGATTTTGTGGGAGTATCAAGCTCCAGCCTAAAGGTAAATTCACCAGATACAGATTTTGCCATGCATTTCAAGATAAGACTAACCTCACTTGACTCTTTGAATAATGATCTTGACACAAGGGTGACAAAGTAATCACCACAAACTTTGCAAACAATACCACAGATCACCACAAATGAGTAATTCCATCCAAATTTTATTTGCACAGGGTAGTCGTAACTAGCACGTCTCAAAAAGTTTATGGCGTCGAAACTAGGGCTAGTCACAAATGTCATAAATATTTGTGGCGAATTTTATGGCCACAAATGTGTTACAATTTTGACCCAAATGATGGAGTAGATGGTAGAAAAAAATTACATTTGCGGCTAAGTATTGGTGCCCCGATTTAAACATATTGCCGTAAATGAAGTATTATAATTTATTGCACCCTTTTTAGTGTCGCAAATAGATTTGTTGCCACAAATGATAAATATATGCAGCGACATCGGTCTTTACATTATATTTTCGCCGCAAAAAAGACCGAGTAGATGGTAAGAAATCATATTTGTGGCTAAGTAGTGGTGCTGTAAATGTAAAAATATTACCATAAAAACTATTATTGCCAGCGCTGTTTTTTTGTTGCAAATAGTTTTCTTGCTGCAAATTATTTGGTTTTTATGGCGCATATAATCTTTTTGCAAAAGAAATTCATATACGTTGAACTTGTTAGCGTCACAAATTCATTCTTCGTGGGAAAAATTTGTAATTGAGCTCCTACATATGTATGAGATTCACCTTTTATTCATTCCCAAAGCATCCTAAGTTCAGAGAAATATACCATTATTGTTCTGTTTAGTACATTTTTTGTTTAAGCATCATTTGTTTAGACCGAAACTTCAAAGAGAAATATCTTCATTGCAGAGTCCCAACCTAAACTGACATTAACTGTAAAGGGAAAAACAATTCCCTTCTATGATTAGGAAGTAAATTATAAGGAACTCCCCCATATATATACCACCTATTTTTGTCATGGATTTTATTAAAAACAATGACAAGATATACTAAACAATCCTCTGATTTTGTTACTTAAAGATTGTTTGTTCCCATAAAATGTACTAAATATTATCGTGCTGTTTAGTAAATTTGTTTGAGCATAAAGAAATTTACGGGAACAAACAGTCCTAGGATCATTTTTTTACTTAAGGTTGTAAATATCAAAACAATTGTGTGGATGTTTGGCTCTGCTATAGCAGTATTTCTAGAATGTCGATTCACCACTGACCACTTGGTGAATCAAAAAGCAGCATTTATTATAAACACTATGCAGGGTATTACATGGATAGGATAGCATGCTAGAAGTAAAAACATTGGTTATGTCGCGCAACATTTATTAAGTTAATACTTCTATCGTTGATCTTTAATTTATTTTAAACTGGCAAGTGAAGTTGAGGTTTTGAGAAATTTAACATAACCAAGTCTACTCATTGGCCATATATGTTGGATGAGATACTACACTTGACAGAGAAATATTGGGCCACGTATTTACCCNCCCCCCCCCCCCCCCCCCCTTTCATTTTTTGGACACCTATGATTTCTGTCATGCATGAAGATGTCTCCCCTGAATTGATAGAAGTAGCAAGAATATTGGAAGATGTTGTGGAGGTAGATGTAACTAATCCATTTAGTGTTTCTGTTTGCTTAGAAGAAGGATTAACCCAAATGGATCACTTGGTGCTTTAATGATTTGTTTAGCAGCTAGGCTTTTTCATTTCAGATTCCTGATGTCGTGGGATCAGGAATCTCATTGTAAGGGTTAGAAAGCTCACTGTAAAAAATTGGCATGATGGAAGGACTAGAAGTGATGTTAACGTGAGAAGAACAATGGTTGCTATTCAAGGGAGTTTGTATACAAGCAATACGATGTGTAGGGAATACCTGCATGAAGCTTTGTGGGAAATATTGGGGAAGACATTCCTCCATATGTCATTTTTAAGGTAATCAAAGATGGACCAAGCATTGGAGCAGCTCTCCTTGGCGCCACATATTCAAAGGACAGTGTTTGTAGATAGCGTACAGTTGCTATGAATATATGTTCAATTACATACAAATAACCCCTGTAAATGTAGAGTTCTTTTTCCATATCTTCATTTATAAAGGAAGGATAACTTCATCATTGATAGATTGATGTTGGCAATGTGAAAATGATGTTTGTTATAAAATTTTCCTCTCCCAGTCCTGATTTTCAGGAAGGATGTCTTTTTGCCTTTTAAATTTTCCATCCCGAGCCTTTGATTATAAGATACTGGAAGTGGGTCTTATAATCTTCATTTATTATGATAGAATTGTTCAATAGATATTGTAGAATTCACTTCTTATGTCTCTATCACTTGAAACATTACAATTCGGAGCAGAAATTGAGGGGGATTGAAATCACACTAATTGAATTTCTGAATCAAGTGGATTCTTGGAAGAAATCCAAACCCCCTAAACTGTAACTCATTTATATGCAAAATGCAATCCGAACAAGCAAATGACTTCAATCCAAAAAAAAAAGAAAAGGAACAGTTGCAACAAAAACAGTTTCAACATAAAGCCAATTGTCGTTGTATCCTTAAAGTTATCTAGCTTCTCATCTCAACTCTTCTCGGCTTCCAACATGTTACAATTTGACAAGGCATAACTTAAGTGTAGGTGAACAGTCATTTTTCATGATTTCAATGTCAATTTACTCCTGCCCACATTGATCACGTCCCGTGTCTATAGATTAACAAGTGAAAAAAAGTGTCACATGGAGACCAACCATGAAAAACAGAAACAGAGCAAGGTGGTCACTTGCTTTTACATTCATCCAAAATGTTTTTTCCATTCAAAATTAAATAACAGATTTGATACTCACTAACAGACTTCCGATCAATATAATGGTTTTGCCTTCGATCCCTAAATTGACACTAGCTCCACTGACATCCAAAGAGACAAAAGAAAAGCGGCAACCAGTGGCTCAACTAGCAATTTTTCTGAAGGGGGGCCAAATTTTCTAGTGTGTGACACATTGAGATTGAAAAATAATAAAAACATAGTTATATATAAAATTAGATCTCGATAATATGCCAGATACACGTAGAAATAAAATTCTAAAAATATAACATCTTAATATATGTTTTAGATTTTTGACGATAATGTTTGATAAAATAATATGCATCCATTATTATTTTTATAATGAAATATTTAGAATTTATTTGCTTAATAGAAACTATCAAGTGATCTTTTAGAATGTCATCTTTCATTTTAGTATGTAAGTTAGTTTATTAAGTTTTATGTAAACTCTAAATATTTTCATGTCGTATTAAGCATATAACCATAATTGTTTTTTGATAGGTAGCATATAATACCATAAAATTATGATTAAAAACTAGGGTATATTTATTTTTCAAAAAATTTTGGGGGGCATGGATAAACGCAGGTCCGCCATTGGTGGCAACTGATCTTTAATAATGCTTTTTATGTAGTGTGTAATTCAACAAAAATTGCCTCTAAGCAAAGCTAAACGAGATCAAAATGGTATAACATCTATAAAAGAGTAAATACCTAACCTATGTTTTGATAGACTTTTGGTTGGCTCACTCAATCAATTCTCCGTCAACTATTTTGAAGGGGATGTGTGTAAGCTTGCACCATTCTTTTCCTTTTCTTCTTTGCCACCGTCTCTTCATTAATAAAGGACACTTACCGATACTTAGAACAGAAAGGGAAGTGAGGTGTTGAAGCCCCTCTTTTAACAAGCACTCCAGCTTTGGACAGTTGAAGATATTTAGATCTTCAAGTGAGGTGAGGCGTTGAAGCCCTTCTTCTGGCATGCGCTCCAGCTTGCAGCAGTTACTGATTCTCAAACTTTTAAGAGAGGTGAGGTTCTCAAATCCATTCTTGTCGAATGATGTCAAATTTGGGAATTCAGAAATCTCCAGACTGGTCAGATTTGTGGGAAGCAACCCCTTCTCTGGAAAAGACACAACATCTTCATATTCGCCTTCAATTGTCAAATCTCTAAGCGAGACAAGATTTTGCAAACTCCACCCCATTCAACTCTCAATGAGTTTCTGACAATCCCTAATATAAAGTCCATTCAGATTGGAAGGCAAGCCCCCTTCTGGAAGTGTCTCAATATTTCTACACCATAGTATAAAAAATCGAGTAAGAGATGGAAGAAGCATGTGCATCTTGTCAAGTAACGATCTCAAACTCTCACAAGAACGGATCTCTAAAAATCCAAGGTTGGTGGCATGCAATCCTCCTCTCGGAAATGACACAAAATTAGGACACTCGTTGATAGTTAGAGACGACAAGGCCACTAAATCATGTTGATGTTGTTCTGCAACTGTAAGAGATTCTAGGTCTGTACAACTTCGGATTTTCATATCCTTAACATTTAGGATAAATCCACTGGAATGGACTGGAGAGAATCATAACCGAACAATTTCAAAACTTCAAGGCATGAATAGTCCAAGTTCGTTGGGAGCCCCAATTTCTTACAATTTTTTATTTTAAGAGTTTTTAATGTAGAGGGTAGACCACCCACTGGAAGAGACATATGCGAGAAAATGTCACCCATATTCACTGCATCAAATCCTCCAATTGTTAGCTTCTTCTTTACATGAATTGGCAGTTCCCTTAATATGTCCTCGTTACAATTTGTCAGCTTCAATTGACATATAGTCGGAGCCCTTGGGAGTGAAGCCAGCATCTTCAAACAGCCCATAATCTCAAGAATACCCAAAGAAGGAAGGTGAATGGGCAGATCTCCCATTAGCTTTGAGCAATCCAAATATAAAGCTCCTCGAGACGATGGAAAGCTCCTTCTTCATTTTCAGCACCAAAGGAAATCCATTTCTCCCAATTCAACATCTGATAAAATTTTAAAACTTTTAATGCCCCAAATGGCTTAATATAAGAAGAACCAGTACTTCCGTAAAACTCTTCACCCACTACTACAATTCCATCAAAATCAACAATAGAGAGGTTTTGTAAAGAGGGTAGCTGCCCAAATGCTGGTAAGCTGCAACAATATTTACAGTTTTCCAAATGAATAGATGTTACTTTAGAGAAGGAATGATCCCCTACCCAATTTGGAAAACTTCCACCCATGTAGTAATTTATAGTCAGACTTTTCAGGTTTCTATGTGGTTGTAGACTGTTGAGTGTATCTCTTTGACTTTCTAAAATCTCTGTATTTGAACCTGCTTTCCAGTTTAATTCCAAGTCTTTAAGGTCCATTTTATTCCTCAAGCATGCACCTTGTCCTTTGGTGAAAGATTCAACATTTTCAAGATCCGAGATTGAAAGTGCTCCTCGAAGATTTGCAAGCTTTCCCAATTCTCTAATGCTACACCCAGTGTGTTTGCTAACCTTAAACTTGGTTAATGTCCAGAGACATTTTAGTTTGCCCATATGTATCGGCATCTCGATTATGGGAGTTTCAGTCAAATCAAGATGATGTAAATTAACGAGTTTTTGCATGTCTCTTGGCAATGTTTGAAGAGCTCTACAACAAGATAACTTCAATGTTTGTAAATTGTACAACTTACATAAAGAATCAGGCAACCTTCTAATTGCCGTATGAGAAATGTCCAAATAAAGCAACTGTGTAATTTTTCCAATTGATTCTGGCAACTCGCATATATTCCAATAGCTAGTCAGATAGGGAGAGCACTTGTAAACAATTGAACATTGGCAATAAATCACAACCAATTTATTTTTGTCCATAAATAAGGTGTCGACCGTTCTAATTCCAAAAATGTATGCAATTGCGTAGCTTCTTGAAGAGCCTCAAACTTCTTGAAGTTTTCATGATTGGTTCTAACATACGACTTATGACGAGTCTTGTTAACAATTCGGTGAGAACTATCAACCTCCAACCTAAATGTAAATTCACCAGATACAAGTTTTGCCAAGTCATTGATGAGATCATCCATCACAAAGTTAAATTCATCCTCACTCGACTTTTGAAATAATGATCTTTGATACAAGAGTGACAAAATAGTCATCACCAATGTCTTCCATTGTTTTGTTTTCAGTTTCGTGGAGAAGACCTTCTGCCATCCATAATAAAACTAATTCATTTTTGTTGAAGCAATAATCTTTTGGAAATATTGAACAGTAAGCAAAACAACGTTTTATATATGAGGGAAGATGTTTATAGCTTAATCTTAGAGCTAGAAGAATTTGTATCTCTTCATGTGACAAACTCCATATCTCACTATCCAAAACCTTATCCCAATCACTAGCATCAACTTTGGATCGCAATAGGGCCCCAATTGTTTTTATTGCCAAAGGTAGACCTTTACATTTTTCAACAATTTTTCGACCTAAGAGCATCCGCATCGGTTTATTTAAACCACTTTTCATCTTCAAATTTGAAGGATGCGTTCCAAAAATCTCCTACATTGGATTAGTTAAGCAATTTTCATATAAGTTATGAGATACAGTAACTCTATCTTTCTTTCCAAAGATAAAAAGTTCTGTAGCAACTTCATCTGTATTGTTTATTAATTTCTCCTACCTCTTTCTCTTTCTCCTCTCCCGCATCTCTTCCAACTTTTACAAAGAGAGTTGGCCAGCATTTCATTTCATTTTGATTTAAGGGGCAGGCAGTGAAGCAAAGCACAGGAAACAGCATTCCCAGGTAAAATAGTAATCTCTTTTTCCACTTAACAAACGATACTGAAAATTTGTCATAAAAAAATAAAAGGACAAAAGGGAGAGGAAATACCTCAGGCCTGGTAGATCTTCTTGGTCTTCAAATTTTCTTTTTTGTAATAAAACGCTTATTATGTTTACTCTCTACTATTTGAAGCTTGGTTTGATGTTTAGTCTTGATGGTTTCCTTTTCTCAGTCCGGCTTTCTTTAAAGATAAGCTTGGGTGGTTAAAATACCGAGATGATATTTTACTTCGATAAGATATTTTGCCATTAGTTTTTCAATTTTAGATTGGGTTTCTGACATGGGCGTTTTCCCCCTTCCTTTCTTGCTCTAAAGTTCTGTGCTTTTCGTAGTGTGATTTTGATGTATTTTTGGGTTCCTTTTGTTAGTTAGAGCTTGTGATCTGTTGCATTTTGGCATCTGTTTCTCTTTGTGAAAGTTTCTTTAGAATTTGACGAGGAGCACCTTTTTGTTCTGAAATACCCGTGCTTTTCTATGTAGAATTTAGATGTGATGTTTGGCCCCTTTGGGCTTGGTTTTCCTTAAAAAGTGTATGTCTCTTGCTGTACACCAGTAGAGCTTTCATCTACTGCTTTTGCATGAATTCCCCATCAAATTTCAAGTGAGTAACTTGCTAGCATTGTTTTTTTTCTTCTGTTCTTTTTTTCTTTCTTGAGGGCCAGATATTTGATACAATGCACCAGTAGAGCTTTCAATCTACTACTATTTTTTCTTCCTGGTGCTATGTTTCCTACTTTTCCTTGCTTAGCATGGCCTCTATTTACTTATTTTCACCGAAGCGATTTTCACCTACATCTCCACCTCCATCTCCATCTTTTGATTTTGAAGATGTGTAGCCATATTTCTTTCAACATGTCATTATCTACTTAATATCATTTTGTTAATAGAAACATAATTGGTTTTAGTAGCTGGGCAGCCACATGTGGTTTTAAATACATGTGGCTGAGCAGCAACTATTGCTAACTATTTTGTGACTTTTTGTTGGACTGTTATGTAGGGCTGTTGGATAGCCTTTATGTTAGAGATGCTGTTATTTTGTAGGGTTGTTGGGCTGTAATTATGCATGTAGATGCACACAAGTGTTGTTGGAGTTAGAATATTGTCAAAAATCTGATGTTGCCGATGCACACAAGTTGGGTTGTTATTTTGGGCAGCATTAAGTTGTCACATATAAATGTTGGGTTGTTATTTTATTATATGCTGGTGGGGGGTTATTTTCTCATGTTATTTTATTATATTTTGAGTTTATTATATTATAGAAATGGGATTATTATGGATTGTGTACATATGGAATTTTTTTTATATATGAGATTTTGTCATCTATATACATATAAGATTATTATATTATAGATTGTTTGATTATGAATATGAAAAGGAATATGATTATTAATTGGAGGTTATATCACATTAGAAAAATAAAATAAAAAAGTAATAAAAAAATAAAAATTATAAAATAATAATATTTTATTATTATAGAGAACGTGATAACTAATCCAATGTAGGTTTTAAGAGTTAAGTGATTAGCTAAAAAATAAAAAGTTACATATTCTTCAAATTTTGAAGATTAGGATAGCCAATCCAATGCCAATGCTCTAACTCTTCAAAGTCTGAATGCATATAGGAGCTAGCATCATGAAGTGCATGTCTTGCAAATAGTGACCAACAATCCTCCTCTCATAACTTCTTTAGATGATGGGTTGTAAAAGCACGCATCGCTTATGCAACATCAACATCACGCATCGTTACGATGATCCTACTTCCTTGTACCCCAGATTTAAAGGGTTTGCTTAATATCTCCCAATCAGTGTAATTCTTATTCCAAACATCATCCAAAACCAATAGGAATTTATTTCCCATCAATCTTTCCTTTACTTGAAGTTGAAGTCGATTTAGATCCTTAATATCACTAGTCGAGGAAGTTACTGCTTCGAGAATTGTTTTCGTTGCTTTAAACAAATCAAATTCTTCAGAACACAAACCCATGCTACAAGGTCAAAATGCTTTTGGACCCTGTTGTCATTGTATACAAGCTGCGCAAGGGTGGTCTTGCCCATTCCCCCCATGCCGACTATGGCAATCACACCTATCTTATTGTCACTAGCATCATCAGGAAGCAACTTATTAATTATTCCATCCTTATCATCATTTCTACCACAAATTTCTGAATCTTCCACCAAAGAAGTAGTGGGCAATCTTTCAGATGCTTTCCCTCTGATGGTACTAGCTTGTACTAGACCCATGACATTTTGTTGACTTACCAGATTTTCTAATCTCCCAAGTACCGCTTTTATCCCTACTTCTATCTTACGGAAAAAAAAATAGAAGTATAGATGTAGTTTCGTACCTTACTTGCAGTAGTTCCAAATTCCGCATTCAACTTGGACTGTAAGGCTTTAGTAGCAATCGCATCCAAGACGTCCTCTGCATCATAGACAACATGTTTCAGCTCATCACTCCACTTTTTCACGCTAGGATTCGTAACTTGTTTGTCCTTAGCGTCTTCAAGCACAACTTCAATGGACAACAATATCGTTTTGAACTTGTCCAAGAGCCCATCTGTTGTGTTATGTGTCAATAATTTGTATAAATAAGGACTTTCTTGTAATTTTACATGTATTAATTCTGTTCATGTAATCCAATGGTTATTACAAGGCCACGTGTTTAGATCATATGCATTAGGGTTGGCCGTGGTATGAGTCTGTAGTATAAAAGGTTATGTGATGGTCACTGTACACAAAAAAGAGAAACTGAGCCGTATGAGGAGAAATACAAAGGGGCTTCGAGAGAAGAGTTAGGGTTTGAGAGAAACTTGTAATCTGAAAGGGATTGAGAGAGTTAAGGTCATTTTGATGACAGGAATCTTGTAACCTACCTCTGTTGCGATTTGAAGCATGAATAACACGATCTCTGGCCAGTTCCCCCTGTGGACGTAGATCTGAATGGATCGAACCACGTTAAATCCTCGTGTTCTTGGTATTTTCGTTTCATTTTCTCGTTTACAATCTGTTTGTATTTTTCTGTTTGTGATTTCTTGAATCAATCTTGCTAGTTTGTTGCATTATTTGTTTATCTTGTCGAAAACCTAAAATCAACACCATCATTGAGTTTTCTCCCCCTTAGAAAATCAACAAACTCGCGAGATGCCATCCTATCAATTAAAACTTGAAGGAAGGCAGAGAGAAGTGTTCCTCCCACTAATTCGGCTATGTTTTGTTCTTTGAAATGGAAGAAAGCAGGTGAGAATGCAAAGAGTAGAGAGCAAAATCTGGTTTCAAGCTTTAGCAATGAGAATAGAGGAGACAGCCTCCTGCAGTGATGCATGGTTTTATCAGTGCTGCTGATGGACTTTTAAATGTTGGCCAGAATCTTTTCTTTATATGTTTGCTTTATTTATTCCAACATGACACTCGAAGAAGAGAGCTTTGGATGCCATTAATTTGGTCTATTCAAGTGGCCAACTTTGGTGAAAGAAGATTGGCTTCGAAATATTATAAATAATGAGAAATTAAAAAACATATTTAATACATGACATTCATAATTAGTACTGTTTCATTCTCCTTTTTATAATTAGTGTTCTTTTATTTTTTTAGCTAAAATACCCAAAATAATTTCTTACTTAATTAATAATTTATCTTATAATTTGAATATTCAACGATTCCTGAAATCTACCTATACTTTTTTGCTTTTGTTTTTGGGCTGAGTTAGTTTACTAATCATTGTGAGTTTAAAATAAGAAATTTAAAAAGTACTCCTTTTTCTTAAAGTTTAGTTATGTACGAAGAGAACCGGAGGTGTAGTATTGAAATTTTATATAAAAAGATTTATAAATTGACAAAGTTTAATATGATATATAATGTTGTAAATCTATTTAACATGATCTGTTGTAAAATATATCCAACATCAATTTATAAAATTTTTAAATAGAATTCCCCTTTTAGTAAAATAAAATTATAAAAATGTTGTTAATTCTAATTCACTTCATCAGCTCTAAAAAAAACAAATGCCAAAAACTTGTAAACTCTCCTCTTGGCCTCTGTGAAGAGCGCGAAGGTGGAGCTTGAGTCTCGGTTGGTGCAAAGGAGATTCTCATAGCTTGCATGCAGGATGGAGAGTGGCGATGGAAGGTTTGAAAGAGCAGTAGAAGAAACTGAGTCTGACAGAGGAGGAAACAGAGGCTATCGATTTGGATTCGGGACAACCGGCGAAGGCTCTCGAGGAAGGGGATCGAAGCTTAGTAGGGAAGCTGATTTCGGAAAGGAGAATTAGCAAGGTTGTTATTCAAGCTACGCTGCAGAAGATCTGGCATACGAAGGGATCTTTCGTATTCTGTGAGATCGAGTCTAACCTCTTTGTCATTACATTCGAGCAGCAGAAGGATAAGGTAAGAGTGATGGAAGGTAAGCCGTGGTTATTTGATAATCATTTACTTGTGCTAAAATATTTTGATGGATTTATACCGCCTCAATCAATGGAATTTGGCTTTGAAGAATTGTGGTTTCAGTTTTACAATTTGCCGTTGGCTTGTATGACGGCAGAGGTTGGGAATAGGATCGGTTCATCGATTGGTGCGCTAAAAGAAGTCGATGTAAGGGAACATGGAGTTGGTTGGGGAAAACATCTGAGAGTTAAAATTGAAATTGATTTAAAGAAGAAGGTGGCACGGGGAAGGACAGCAATGGTGATGGGAAATAAGATCTGGATTCCAATGAAATATGAGAAGCTCCCGAAATTGTGTTTCAATTGTGGTGTGATATGTCATAGGGTTGAGGAATGTAAGGGATGGATGGAGGGGTCAATGCGTGGAAAGGGAATGGGGATGCAATACGGCTCTTGGCTTAGGGCAACCTATAGTCCGGGACGTCCGCTAAATGGTAGACAAGGGAGCAGGTGAGGGGGAAGTAGGTATGGGGATGAAGGGGAGGGTGAGACTGAAAATGAGAGTGGTGAAGAAAAATGGAGGGGGTGGGAGGTTAGATTAGACGGCTGTAGGGGAAAGGGGGAGTCTGATGGTGTTGGAGAGGCTGAGAATGGTGCATCTCAAGAGGTGAGAAAGGGTGGGATGATGGTGGAGGGGGGGACTAATGGTGTGGTGTTGGGTAAGGGGGAAAAGGATGGGATCGGGGTCTTAGTTGATGCTAAGAAGGTGTTTGAGGGAAAGGATGAAAGAAGGGAAGAGGAAAATACCAAGGTTAATGTTGAAAATCAGTGTGAAATAAGTGATCATGTGGAGAGTAATAGCTGCTTGAATGATGCTATGAGGGGGGTGCTAGTGAGGGAGACAAGGGGTAGATGGAAGAGAAGGGCTAGAGTTGTAGGGGATCATGGTGTTGTTAACCAAAAGAGTGCCTGCAAACGCTCATTTGGTGCTGTTTCAAACATAGAGGGGGATGATGGAATGTATAAGAAGGGAAGAAAATCAAAGGAGGAGGAAGAGGGGGTTGTTTTCTCATCAATGGTAGTGGCTGATTTTCAGCCCTGCCAATCACCATGAAAATCCTAAGCTGGAACTGTCGGGGGCTTGGGAACCCCCGGACAGTTCAGGCTCTTCATCTATTGGTGAAGAATAAGAGACCCAAGGTAGTGTTCTTAATGGAAACTAAACTTGTAGCCAAAAAATTTGAAGGAATTAAAAAAGGATGGGTTGGGATGGCTGTTTTGTAGTAGAGTCAGTGGGATGTAAAGGTGGATTGGCATTGTTATGGAGAAAGGAAGTGTGCCTGGAAATTCTAAATTTCTCACAGCACCATATTAGTGCTTATATTGATGGGGAGATCAAGTGGTTAATGACGGGGTTCTATGGCCATCCTGAGATGAGTAGGAGGAGGGAAACATGGAGCTTGATGTCATTGCTCAGACCCTCTAAGCATATGGCATGATGTTTGATAGGTGACTTCAATGAGGTGGTTTGTCAAGGGGAGAAGTGGGGAGGGAGGCCTCGGCCTGAAGGGCAGATGGATGATTTCAGACAAGCTCTGAGAAGTAAATTCTGTTTTTGATCTTGTATGGAAGTGGTGTAGATATACATGGAGTAATAGGCATGGAGATAATACTTTCACCAAGGAAAGGCTTGACAGAGCTGTAGCAAATTGTAGATGGACAGATTTTTTTAGAAATCATGAGGTGGAGGTGTTAACAACTCCACAATCAGATCATAAAGCTCTTCTTTTGAGTATGGAAAAAGGGTGTATGGAAAGAAGGAGGGGCAAAAGAATCTTTAGATTTGAAGCTAAATGGGCCATGGAGGAAGAGGGGGGTGAGATTATTAAAGGGGTGTGGTCAAGAAGGCTTGGTGGGCATGGTTGCTTAAGGGGTATCCAGAACAAATTGTATAATTGCATAAGAGAGCTGGTGGTATGGAGCAGGCAAAAAGGGAAAAGTGAAGAGATCCTTATTAAGGAAAAAACAGAAAGGCTGAAAGTGGAACAAGATAAAGAAGGCCCTCATAATGTTGAGATGATTAAAAGACTGCAGAAAGAGTTGGGACTTCTTTTAGAGCAGGAAGATATGAAGTGGAAGCAAAGGGCGAAAAGGAATTGGTACCAGTGGGGGGATAAAAATACAAAATTCTTTCACTCTTGTGCTAGCCAAAGAAGAAGCAAGAATTGGCTGAAAGGTATTTTGAATATGGATGGAAGAATGGTGACTGAGCAGCAGGAAATTGAGCAGGTTTTTCAAAGCCATTTTCAGCAGTTGTTTGAATAATTGGGGCCAACTTTGGAAGATATATATGAATGTTTGAGCAATGTGGTGCCAAGGGTTACAAATGATATGAATGAGGGGCTGGAAAAGGAGTTTACTAGAGGGGAAATTGAGGTAGCCTTAAAACAAATGGCTCCTTTGAAGTCTCCTGGACCCGATGGGTATGGGGCTTGTTTCTTCCAAGCCTATTGGCACATTGTGGGAGATGAAGTTAGTAAAGCTATACTGGACTTTCTGAATGGTAATGGGGGTTTAAATGGCACCATTAACCATATGTATATAGCTCTTATTCCAAAAGTTAAGGACCCATTGAAAGCTAGTGAGTTTAGACCCATTAGTCTTTGCAATGTGGTCTACAAGTTGGCCTCAAAAGTAATGGCGAACAGGTTGAAAAAGTTGCTTCCGTTTCTGATTTCCAGCAGCCAGAGTGCCTTCATTCCTGGGAGGCTTATAACAGATAATGTCATGATCGCTTATGAGGCTCTCCATATGATGAAGACAAGACAAAAAGGAAGGGTGGGGAGTATGGCTCTCAAATTGGATATGGCCAAAGCATACGATAGGATTGAATGGAAGTTTTTGGAAGAAATGATGAGGAGATTGGGTTTCGGGGAGAGATGGATTGGGCTTATTATGCAGTGTTTGAATTCAATCTCTTATTCAATCTTGTTGAATGGTCAGCCGGGTAGAGTTTTTAAGCCAACTCGTGGGATTAGACAAGGGGACCTTATCTCCCCTTATTTGTTCATTTTGTGTGCTGAAGGACTTAGTTCCTTAATTAACATGGCTGAAAGGTCAAAGAGAATAAGGGGGGTAGCAGTGGCCAGAGGTGGAACAAGGGTCAGTCACCTACTTTTTGCAGATGATTGTGTGATTTTTGGGAGAGCTCTTATGGCGGAATGGCAGAGGATTCATAGGCTGTTGGAGATGTATGGGAAGGCCTCAGGACTGTTGCTCAATTTATAGAAGTCTACTATCTTTTTCAGTTCAAATACACCTACTACAGTGAGAAGACAAATTCAAAGGGAAGCAGGGGTCCCAGTGTGTGGGAATTATGAGAAATATCTAGGTCTACCTGCCATGATAGGTAGATCTAGGTATAACACTTTCAGTGAAGTAAAGGAAAGGGTATGGGCAAGGCTGAATAATTGGAAGAACCTGTTTCTATTGCAAGCAGGGAAAGAAATATTGTTGAAAGCAGTTATCCAGGCTATTCCTACATACTCAATGAGTGTGTTCATGTTGCCTAGAAGAATTTGCAAAGAGATCTCTTCTCTCATGGCCAGATTTTGGTGGGGGCATCAAGAAAAAGATAACAGGATTCAATGGAGAGGTTGGGACAAGTTGGGGGATTCAAAGAGGGATGGGGGGTTAGGGTTTAGGGATCTTGAATGTTTCAACCAAGCAATGCTTGCTAAGCAATGTTGGAGAATGCTCACTTCCCCTTCTTTAATGGTTGCCAAGATTATGAAGGAGAAATATTTCAGAAAGGCTGATTTGAATGATGCCAAGCTAGGAAATAATCCCTCATACATATGGAGAAGCTTGTGGTTTGCTATTGAGCTTGTCAAAGAGGGGGCTTTATGAAGGGTTGGAGATGGAAGGAAAATCAGTATATGGCACCATAAATGGCTTCCCTGACTGAGTTCATACAAGGTACAATCTCCTCAAACTTCTTTACCACATGATGCTAAGGTGAACTTGCTTATTGATGTTGAGAATGGCTGTTGGAAGAGAGATTTAATTTCTGAATCTTTCAACAAGATGGATGCAGAACAGATTTGTAAGTTACCAATTAGTAGATGGGGTATGGAAGATAAGATGGTGTGGGGGCCAGCAAAGAATGGCAGATTTTCTGTCAAATCTGCATATTTTCTCGGGAAGGAAAGTATTAGGAGGAAAAGGGGAGAAAGTTCAGGGAAAGATAAGGTGGAGGAGATGTGGAAGCAAATATGGAACTTAAATGTGCAAGGTGTTGTGAAGTTGTTTTTGTGGAGAGTGGGTCAAGAACTATTACCTACTAAGGAAAATCTACATAGAAGGAAAGTATCTGCTTCTAACATGTGTCCTATTTGTGAGAGGAGGGTGGAAACAGCTGTACATATGATCTGGGGATGTTCTGCAGCTTTGGATGTATGGGCGGTGGATGAAAGTCCTGTTAGGAAATGGTGCAATGCAGAATGGGGATTTGCAGAGTTATGGGCTTCTATGTTTCAGAAATCAAGAATAGAGGATGTGGAACTAATGGCTTATACCATGAGAAAGTTATGGTTGAGAAGGAATTTATTGGTGTTTGAAAACAAGTTTGATGCTCCCGAAAATGTTTTTAAAGCTGCAAAACTGGCTCTGTCAGAATTCAAAGAAGCAAACTTAATCAAGCAGAGATGTTTGGGTGCTAGAGCCGTGAGAAGAGAGGATGTTAAATGGGAAAAACCTGAGGTGGGGATGGTTAAGGTTAACTGGGATGATGCAGTGGATGCAAATAGTAGAAGAGTTGGGTTGGGAGTTGTTGTGAGGGATGATCAAGGGGAAGTTCTAGCTTGTCTATGCTTGGGCGTTGAGAGTCAAGTGGGGGCCTGTGCTGCTGAAGCCATGGCAGCTAGAAGAGCTGCTCTGTTGAGTATAGAGCTGGGGCTGAGCAGAGTAATTCTGGAGGGGGATTCACAGGTTGTCGTGAAGGACCTGAGCAGTGACGAGGAGGTTCTAACAGACTATGGTGTGTTCATAGAAGATGCAAAGAAAATACTTAGAGGAAGGCCGGATTGGTCTACAAGATTTGTGTATAGAGATGCTAACAAAGTAGCACATATACTTGCAAAACTAGCTTTGTCTAGTATAGAAGAAGAAAGAGTGTGGATAGAGAGGGTCCTAGGCAAATTACAAATACTTTGCTTAGTGAGAAATATTGTATTGATTGAACTTTGTTTCCGGTTTATTCAATAAAGATTCATTGTTATACTAAAAAAAAAACAAAACAAAACAAAACAAAACAAATGCCAAGCAAAGCAGTAGTAGTACTCATTTCATGGACGTTGCCGTTGGAAAAGAGAGATGATGAGAATCAAGTTCACATGGTATAATAGGGCCTAACAAAAAAGAAAGAAATACCAAGGAAAGCACAAGTACTAATTAATTTCGTGGAGGATGCCTTTGGAAATTAAAGAGAGACGAGAATCAAGTTCCGATACCAATGTCTATATAGCTTGATTTATCTGTTTCGAATATTCCTTTAGGCTTGGCTTTACAAACCTTTCAAACCATCAAATCTCGTCTCAACACTTAAACACAATTTAAATATAAGCATTTTTTAAAATTTTAAATTTTTAAAATTTTCATCTAATCATTACAATTTCTCCAAAATTTTAAATAAAATATGTACAAAAAAATAATTCAATTTTTTTAAATACCAAAGTAAAAATAATATTAAAAATTCATATTCTAACCCTCTTTTAATTTTATAACTTTTTTATTTAATATTTTCTCTCTTCTTTTTTAAAACCTTATAGAAGTTTTAATTCAAACCATTTTACTAATATTTACAAATTATCTTATTCTTATTTATATGTTTCAATCTCATCTTATTTATATAACCAAACCAGATCTTAAAATTAGCTTTGCAACAAGGGAAGCACATAGCCACATGGTATATAGTACTAGCCTTAGGGCCAAACAAAAATGAAATGCCCAAGGAAGGCAGTTGTTCTAATTTCATGGACGATGCCTTCGGAAAAGAGATATGAGAATCAAGTTCCGACAATAAATTGTGCAAGGCAAATTACTTTATTAACTCAACCATCCTTTTTACACCCAAATTGAGTGGACAACACAAAAGATTGGGGCTACGTTCAGATGTTGAGAAATCTGGGTTTTTGCAGCTCACTGGTGATTATAAAAGATGAGAGTCCCGTCTTGGTAACCAAACCAGGTGTTACTTATAAGTTCGATAGTGGGAAAGACTTCAAGTTTGTAACATTTATTTTGTCCTTACTCTGCGTAACATAATATTTATTTTGTCTTGAATCTATGCTATCTTAGTTTTATCAATGCAGATCATTTGCTTAGAAGTTCCGGAGAGCTTTCGGATTTTGACTTCTACAAAGGCTGAAGTTGTTGCCTGATGTGTATCTCACCTTGACTTATATATTCTTTCAGGTTCCCTGAAACCCAAAGATGTGCTTTGACATGGGTTGTGAAAACACTGATTCACATTAACTAAAATAATATATTGGAAAGAAAACGCTCCTATTGATCCACACTAAAAGGTGCATGCCACTGCCTGACGAGCAACCCAAATACCTTGCAAATTAAGAGCAACTTTTTTTTTTTCTTTTGTTTTTTACTCCCAAGAAGCGACTGATCATCTAGAGATGAGATGAAGCAATTGCTGATCCATTGGATTTTGGCAAACTGATCATCACAAGTGAAAACCTTCGGTGTAAATGGCCATCGTCTTGAGTTCCAATGTTGGTGATTTCAAATGTCAGTTTACACCTGCTTATATTCATCAAGCACTCGAGTGTCTTCAAGGTTATGGACATTTCAAGTGCAGTTGCCCTCTGTTAGCTCTAAACAGGTGTGCCTGCCGACCCAGTTTCTGCAAACCAACAAATGAAACAAAAAAGTCATCCCCTTTTCGATCTTGAGAGTAGTTCATACATATACCACAGGCACATATCCATTCACTCCGCTACTATCAGTACAATGTGAAACAGAACAAAGTAGTCCCTTGCCTCTCAGCATCGAAATCTTAACATTCATACTCTGGTCACTCTGACGAGAAATGGTGACAACCGTCGATTTGGAACCAAAATTAGTTGTTTCTTCTCAGCCACTACTTGCGTTTTTTTTATATTTGAGTAAACACCAAAAGAAAATATCCAAAATTAGTGCATTGAAACCATTAATTAAAGACATTCTCCAATTTTCATTAATAACAAAGATTGGACGGATAAAACATGAAAAAGTATGACAAAGAAAATGACTATATGAGGATAAGGGGAGAATGAACAAGTAATTATACCTCCGAAACACCCCAACAGGATTTTTGTACCATTTTCGAGCTTCCGAATGAGCTGTATATATAGATCAGAGAGTTAAAAAAACAGTCATCAAAACTCTGAATTTCACAGGCTATAGAATTAGCTGGTTGAAATGAACACGTACCCTCACTCGTGTAGAAGTTGATATTATCACTGACAAATGTTTTTCTAGACTTTTGCTTCAGTCGATCACATCTTCGTCAACCAATTTGTAGGGAACGTGGGCAATGTTGCGCCATTCTTTTCCTTCTCTCTTTTGCCACTGTTTCTTCAACAAAGGGCAGTTTTTAATAATAAGAAGAGAAATCGAGGGGGGCAGCCCCTCTTCTGACACGCTCTTCAGCTTAGGACAGTCTCTGATCACTATGGAATTAAGAGAGGTGAGATATCGAATCCCATTCTTGTCCAACGATTTCAAATTTGGAAAACCAAAGATAAGAAGACTGGTCAGACTTGCGGGAAGCAAACTTGCCTCTGGAAAAGACACAACATTTTCTGATTTGCCCTTAAAAAAAAATTGTGCAAGGGAAGAACAATTTTGCAAACCCCATCCCATCCGATTGGCAGCGAGTTTTTCACAGTTACTGATGCAAAGTGTCTCAAGGTTGGAAGGCAAGCCCCCTTCAGGAAACGACTCGATCTCTTGGCAATCTGATATTGCCAAAAACGTAAGAGATGGAAGGAGTGTATGCATCTTGTCTGGAAGTGACCTCAGACACCCACCGACAGATAAACTTGTAAGATTGGGGGCTCGCAAGCCTCCTTCCGGAAAAGATGCGAATTTTGGACAAACGAGGATTTCAATTGACGACAAGGCTACAAGATCATGTTCACTTTGTTCTAGAACTGCAAGTGATTTAAAATTTCTACACTCATTGATTCTGATTCTCTTAACATTTGGGATTACATGTAATGGAAAGTACTCCAGGGAATCACAACTATATAAGCACAACTCTTCAAGGAATGAATGCTCTATGTGTGCTGCGACCTCAAACTTCCTACAATTCCTGAACACAAGTTGTTTTAATGTAGAGGGTAGACCACCCGTGGGAACAGACAAAAGTGAGGAACAATCACAGATCTCTAACTCTTGAAGACAACTATTGGAGCTCAACAGTCTCTCATCCACCAGCTGGTGACATTCTGAAATTACAATTTTGGCCAAAGAAGGAAGGTGAACCGGCAAACTTCCTGTAAGCTTTGGACAGTTGATAATACAAAGCTCGCCAAGATGAGGAAAAGCTGCACCTTCATTTTCAATAGCAAAAGGACACCAGTTCTCCCAGTTCAACATATTCTCGAACCTTAGAACTTTCAAGGCTTCAAATGGTGAAGAGGAACCAGTGCCATAAAACTCTGGACCTACCGTAATAACTCCATCAAACCCAATGATAGATAGAGTTTGCAAGGAACGTAGCTGCCAAACTGGTGGCAAGCTCCGACAATATTCACAATTTTTCAGGTGAAGAGATGTTATCTTAGAGAATGAATGATTTGCTATCCAATTTGGAAAACTTTCACCACGGTAGTATTGAATTGTGAGGCTTTTCAAATTTGTATGGGGCTGAAGACTCTCAAGTATAGTTCTTTCACTTCCAGAAGTTTTGGCAGTAGCATTCCATTCCAATGTCAACTCCTCAAGGTTCTTCTTATCCCTCAAGTTTGCAGCCAGGGCAACAATTGGAGATTTTACATTTTGGAGTTCCAATATAGAAAGTGTTCCCCAAAGATTTGCAAGCTTCCCCAACTCTCCAATGCAACATCCACTGCGTTGACTGATGATAAACTTGGTCAACGTCTGGAGACATTTGAGTTTACCTAGATTTTCTGGCATCTCCTTGATAACAGTTCCAGTAATATCAAGATGACGTAAACCGATAAGCTTTTCCATATCTCTTGGCAGTGCAATAAGATTTATACAACCAGATAAATTTAATGTCTGTAAATTACACAACTTACATAAGCAATCAGGCAACCTTGTAAGTCGTGTATAAGAAACATCCAGATAGCGCAAGTGTTTCAATTTTCCAATGGACGCAACTCAGTCATATTCCAGTAGTGAGACAGAGAAAGCACACGCAGAGTTCTTAACATTGCCAATAAATCACGGGGGACTTTTTTGGATAAGTAAAGAAATCCTAACATTCGCGACGACTCCAATGCTATGAAAGTACGCAACAGCTTAAACTCATTAAGAGCCTCGAACCTACTGTAGGGTTCAAATTGTCTTCTGACGTAGGAAAAATGCCTAGTCTTGTCGGAAATTTTGTGAGAACGATCATGATCAACTTCCAACCTAAAGGTAAATTCACCTGATACAAAGTTTGCTAAATCATTAATGAGGTCATGCATTACAAAACGTGATTCATCTTCACTTGATCTTTGGAAAAATGATCTTGATAGAAGAGTGACGAAGTAATCATCACCAATTTGTTCCATTGTTCTATTTTCCGTTGCATGCAAGAAACCTTCTGCCATCCATTGTAAAATTAATTGCTCTTTCTTGAAAGCATGGTCTTTTGGAAATATTGAACAGTAAGCAAAACACGGTTTCAAATATGATGGGAGATATCTATAACTTAATCTTAGAGCAGGAAGAATATTGTTTCTTTCGAGATTTGACAATTCCCATAACTCGCTACATAACACCTTCTCCCATTCACGAACATCTACCTTAAACCGTAATAGGCCCCCAATTGTCTTGATTGCTAAAGGTAGACCTTGACATTTTTTAACAATCTTTTGACCTAATTCTTGCAACTCTAAATGTGAACTGGAGTTAGCATCATGAAATGCATGTCTTGCAAACAGTGACCAACAATCCTGCTTTGGTAACTTCTTGACAGGATGAGTTGCAAAAGCGCGCATGACTGATGCAACCTCATCATCGCGCGTTGTTACAATAATCCTACTTCCTTGTGCCCCAAATTTAAAGGGGCTGCTTAATATCTCCCAATCGTTATAATTCTTATTCCAAACATCATCCAAAACGAATAGGAATTTCTTTCCATTCAATTTCTCCTTCAGTTAGATCTTCAATATTACTGGTGGACGAAGTTACAGCATCTAGAATTGTTTTCGTTACTCTAAAAGGGTCAAATTCCTCTGAAACACAAACCCATGTTGTAAGGTTAAAATGCTCACGGACGTCCTTATCATTGTATACAACTTGAGCAAGGGTGGTCTTGCCCATTCCCCCCATGCCGACTATGGCAATCACACCCACCTTATTGTCACTGG
>QGSO01000557.1:74979-138918 GCA_011037825.1 Carya cathayensis
GTGCCATAAAACTCTGGACCTACCGTAATAATTCCATCAAACCCAATGATAGATAGGGTTTGCAAGGAAGGTAGCTGCCAAACTGGTGGCAAGCTCCGACAATATTCACAATTTTTCAGGTGAAGAGATGTTATCTTAGAGAATGAATGATTTGCTATCCAATTTGGAAAACTTTCACCACGGTAGTATTGAATTGTGAGGCTTTTCAAATTTGTATGGGGCTGAAGACTCTCAAGTATAGTTCTTTCACTTCCAGAAGTTTTGGCAGTAGCATTCCATTCCAATGTCAACTCCTCAAGGTTCTTCTTATCCCTCAAGTTTGCAGCCAGGGCAACAATTGGAGATTTTACATTTTGGAGTTCCAATATAGAAAGTGTTCCCCAAAGATTTGCAAGCTTCCCCAACTCTCCAATACAACATCCACTGCGTTGACTGATGATAAACTTGGTCAACGTCTGGAGACATTTGAGTTTACCTAGATTTTCTGGCATCTCCTTGATAACAGTTCCAGTAATATCAAGATGACGTAAACCGATAAGCTTTTCCATATCTCTTGGCAGTGCAATAAGATTTATACAACCAGATAAATTTAATGTCTGTAAATTACACAACTTACATAAGCAATCAGGCAACCTTGTAAGTCGTGTATAAGAAACATCCAGATAGCGCAAGTGTTTCAATTTTCCAATGGACGCAACTCAGTCATATTCCAGTAGTGAGACAGAGAAAGCACACGCAGAGTTCTTAACATTGCCAATAAATCACGGGGGACTTTTTTGGATAAGTAAAGAAATCCTAACATTCGCGACGACTCCAACGCTATGAAAGTACGCAACAGCTTAAACTCATTAAGAACCTCGAACCTACTGTAGGGTTCAAATTGTCTTCTGACGTAGGAAAAATGCCTAGTCTTGTCGGAAATTTTGTGAGAACGATCATGATCAACTTCCAACCTAAAGGTAAATTCACCTGATACAAAGTTTGCTAAATCATTAATGAGGTCATGCATTACAAAACGTGATTCATCTTCACTTGATCTTTGGAAAAATGATCTTGATAGAAGAGTGACGAAGTAATCATCACCAATTTGTTCCATTGTTCTATTTTCCGTTGCATGCAAGAAACCTTCTGCCATCCATTGTAAAATTAATTGCTCTTTCTTGAAAGCATGGTCTTTTGGAAATATTGAACAGTAAGCAAAACACGGTTTCAAATATGATGGGAGATATCTATAACTTAATCTTAGAGCAGGAAGAATATTGTTTCTTTCGAGATTTGACAATTCCCATAACTCGCTACATAACACCTTCTCCCATTCACGAACATCTACCTTAAACCGTAATAGGCCCCCAATTGTCTTGATTGCTAAAGGTAGACCTTGACATTTTTTAACAATCTTTTGACCTAATTCTTGCAACTCTAAATGTGAACTGGAGTTAGCATCATGAAATGCATGTCTTGCAAACAGTGACCAACAATCCTGCTTTGGTAACTTCTTGACAGGATGAGTTGCAAAAGCGCGCATGACTGATGCAACCTCATCATCGCGCGTTGTTACAATAATCCTACTTCCTTGTGCCCCAAATTTAAAGGGGCTGCTTAATATCTCCCAATCGTTATAATTCTTATTCCAAACATCATCCAAAACGAATAGGAATTTCTTTCCATTCAATTTCTCCTTCAGTTAGATCTTCAATATTACTGGTGGACGAAGTTACAGCATCTAGAATTGTTTTCGTTACTCTAAAAGGGTCAAATTCCTCTGAAACACAAACCCATGTTGTAAGGTTAAAATGCTCACGGACGTCCTTATCATTGTATACAACTTGAGCAAGGGTGGTCTTGCCCATTCCCCCCATGCCGACTATGGCAATCACACCCACCTTATTGTCACTGGCATCATCTGTAATTGAGAGTAACTTATTAATTATTTGCTCCTTATCATTATTTCTTCCATAAATTTCTGTTTCTTCTACCAAAGAAGTGGTGGGCAATCGTTCATATGGTTTCCCTCGATCGGTGCCTTGTGTGAGACCCATGACAATATGTTGACTTGCCAGATTTTCTAATCTCTCGAGTACCTCTTTTATGCTTACTTCTATCTTACTTTCTAATTATGTTATTTACAAGAATTTCAGAAGAGCACAACTCCAGAAAAGTAGTGAATTCAATATTAAAATGATTTTGGATCAATATGGTGAATTTCACTATAAAGTCCTGAAGAACTTTTACATGTACAAAGCTCATCCCCTGAACACTCCAATGGTTGTTCGATCATTTGATGTGCAGAAAGATCCATTTCGTCCTTGTGAAGATGATGAAGAAATTCTTAGTCCTGAAGTACCTTATCTCAGTGCAATTGGAGCCCTGATGTATCTTGCAAATTGCAATCGGCCTGATATTACATTTTCAGTTAATTTACTTGCAAGATATAGTTCCGCACCAACTCGAAGACATTGAAATGGCATTAAACATGTCCTTCGATACCTTCGAGGTACGGTTGATATGGGATTATTTTATCAACATGGATTTAGTCCACAATTAGTTGGATATGCGGATGCAGGTTATCTTTCAGATCCACACAAAGGTAAATCTCAAACTGGATATGTATTTACTTATGAAAATTCTGCTATATCATGGAGATCTGTCAAGCAAACACTATCTGCTACCTCTTCAAATCACTCAGAGATAATTGCAATTCATGAGGCAAGTCGAGAATGTGTTTGGCTAAGATCAGTGATTCAACATATTCAAGAAAAGTGTGGTCTTCCAGTGATTAATGATAGTCCAACAATTTTATACGAAGATAATGCTACTTGTATTACTCAAATTAGATGAGGATATCAAAGGTGATAGAACCAAACACATTTCACCTCAATTCTTTTATACTCATGAACTTCAGGAGAAATGTGAAATTAATGTCAAGCAGATACGGTCAAGTGATAATCTGACAGATTTATTCACTAAAGCATTACCAACTGCAACATTTAAGAAACTTGCGCAGAACATTGAAATGCGAAGACTTGAAAACCTATTATCATGCACTTTTCAGGAGGAGTAAATGTCTTGAAGACTTGTGCTGATTGTACTCTTTTTCCTTCGCTAAGGTTTTATCCCACTGGGTTTTCCTTTGCAAGGTTTTAATGAGGCAATCTTAAAGCACTTGGCGATATACAGAATATTGTACTCTTTTTCCTTCGTCATTGGTTTTTTCCCACTGGGTTTTTCCTTGACAAGGTTTTAACGAGGCATATTCCTTATATGTGGTCATCCAAAGGGGGAGTGTTAGAAACCAAATTCAAATTGTATTGTATGACCACATTTAGTCGTCATAATTGAAACTTGAAACTTGTGGAATGTTGTAGAATTGTGTGGAATGTTGTAGAGTTGTATAGAATTATCTAGAAACCGTAGCCATCAATTATGACGGCTACGACTTTGGAATACTCCAGAATGTTATAGAAACTCCTTTGTACTCTTTACCATTGGATTGATGACAAGTGTCACAATCCTAACCATTCTTTGTACCAAGAGATCCCTATAAATAGAGAGAGTTCTCATTTGTGTAAGGCACCAAGAAATAAGAGAAAACAAAGTTCTCTAAACATTTCTCTCATATTCAAGATCTCTCTCTTTTTGTCTTTCGCTCTCTCGTTTTTCATTAGTTTCATAACATTTTTAATATTATTCTGATTTTTTTATTTTTTTTTTAAATATTTAAAATTATTAAAAAATTGATGTGAAAATATATATATATATATATTTTGGCTTGACGGGAGCCCTAGCGGTGGCCCTAGCAGTACTCTTTCTTCTAACATATTTGACAATGGGTGATGCTACAGCAACCGCTATGTCTTTGTTAGGGACCTCGGTTTAGTCCCTAAACACTATGGTTCTCTAGATCCGCTTCACCCAACTATGACCGAAGAGCCTATCCTTCTTGTTTGTCCTTTACTTGAGTTCTTGACATAAGTGATGAGATTTGGTGAATATGGATGATTTGTGTTGTGTTTGTGAGTTGGGATCTTGATGGAATGAATATGATGTATGGAATGATGATGGCCGAATGGTGAGATCTAGGGTTTATGGTAGGCGTCCCCTTGATTGGTATTTTGGTAAATATGGAAGTGAGGTTAGGGTTTAAGGTTTCCTAAAATATAGGAAATCCTTATGGAGGCTAGGGCTTTGTGTGGGAATTATGGAGGCACTAGATCTAGATTAGATCTAGGGTTTTATGATGAAAAGAATTAGATCTAAGATAATGGAAGATTGTATGGAGGCTAATATAGTGTTTCGATGGTAGGAAAGTGAAGGAAAAGTGATGGGATAAGTCCAACAAAGCTAGATCTTCTTGGAAAAGTAGATCTAGTGTGTTGGAATGGTGGATCTATCAATAGAATAGATGGGGCGTGTTGTATAATAGAAATTGCAATAATAATAATGCAAATAAGAAATAAATAACAAGAATGCAATTCAATAATAGAAAAGAGAAACAAACTTGCTCATAAATTGATAATTGAAACAACAGCCGTCCACAAACGTCAAGGTGTTGAATCTCTATTTGGGATTCACACGGGTTGCACCCAAATAGCCCAAGTGCCAAGCACCGATTGATGATCTCCTAAACAAAATAATCCTCCTCTAGGGAATTTGCCAAAAGATAATAAAAAATGGAGTTAGGGTGGCCTTTATATAGGCTTACAATGTGGAGACTCCTAATGACACTTGAATAAGTAAATAATTCCTAATAGTACTAAAACAAGGAAATAAAGAAATAAATACTAGAATAAGGAAATAATTCCTAATAGTACTAAAACAAGGAAATAAGGAAATAAATACTAAAATAAGGAAATAACATAAAATAATAAAATAATAATATAATTCTGGCCGTGGGGCCCACGGCTTGCTTGGTGCTGGCCCATCCTGAAAATGGCCCGTGGCATGAGTCATGGGCATTGGTTGGCTGGCCTGGCCTTGCCATGGTATGGGCCATGGCATGCTGATAGCTCATCAGTAGTGCTGACTAGGCATGTCAGTGAGCGTGTCGAGGCTTGACCCGGGGCCACTTTCCTATAGGGTCTAACAGTCTTCCCGTTTTTGGTTTCCACTTGACGTGGAAAAGTCACGTTTTTTATTTATTTATTTTTTATGCGTCATTTACTTCTTCCCTCTGAATAAAAAAAATACCCACAATCCCCTCCCCGACAGATCCAGCCCCTTGCAGAGCTCCCAATTTGTGAAGGTGCTTGGCTGTCACATGTAATGCAGTAATGGTAGTGCTTCATCGGTTATTCATCTTTTCTCCGCTTTCTACGCATCCAAACAGACCATGCACAATCCAAAAATAACATAGGAGTTCAACCTTGTAGATCTTGGATAAATTTTCAGATATAAACAATATACCATACCCGCAACAGAGAAAAAACAGAAAATAAGGTGCAAGAATGAACTATAAAAATTTCTTTTTTCATTTTTTATTTTTGGGTTAGGAGGGGGGGCTATTCAGGACAGCATAGTCGGCTGCATCTTCGTCACTGCTACGATTTTTGTGAGCTCTGGAATCCATCAACGTCCCATACCACCGCCGCAAGTGGCCTTCATCGACGCCAGTTAGCCTTTCCCTCGATCTCTCTCTCTCTGATCTCAATCCGCTGATGAAAAACCACGGCGAGACTCCAGCAAAGCTTTGGTTATCCTCCACCACCACAGACCCAATTTCATTAGAGAGAGAGGATGAGAGGGAGTAAGTGGAACAGAGAGGGAGCGAGAAAATGGTGAGAGAGAGAGGAAAAAAGGAGAGTCGATGATTACGAGGCAGAGAGAGGGTTTTTTCTTTGGAAAAGTCTAAATGCAAGCAGTTTGGGGACCACGTTGGGGACTAATTGATAAAATAATCCGTTTAATAAAACGGTGTGTTTCAATTTGACAGAAGTGAATGTATTGGGCGGAAAGGAAATTGAAATGGAAACGCACCATTTCACGTTTCTTCTCCATTTTCCTCAATTTTTCTCCATTTTCGTTCCTTCTCTCTCTCTCTCACCCGTCGATTCATTCTCCATTCTCCATTATCGTTCTCTCCTCCATCAAAATCCATTTTTTAGTCTTCTTTGTTATGAACCCTAACCCTAAACCGATTTTCCCAAACAACCGATTTTCCCAAACAGTCAATTTTCTGGTTTCATGCTTGTAAACTGATTTTTACACTTTGTAAACAAGAAAACGAGAAAATAGATTTTTACACTTTGCAAATAACACTGGTTTACATGCTTGTTTTCAAATAAACAATAAAACTAAACTGCTTCCCGAAAAGGTAAAAATGAACTGAAACAGAGACCACTTGAAGATCAAAATAGAGAAAGTGAGAAAGATGAAAATAGAGTTAATTGATGAGAAGGTTGGTCGCGGCACTGAAAATGGTGGAGTAGATTTGAAAATGGATGTACGTGGTAGGAGGAAGTGCTCGTAGGGACAGTCGAAGGGGCTAAAGCGGACGGGCAGAGAATGAAGCTTCTTAAGCACGATTCTCGCATTTGTCTCTTTTTCCTGTTTTCTGATTTTTTTTTTTTTTAACTTGCCACGTCTTCTTTCGTCCGCATTTTCGTCCACCGCTTGCTTACATATAGCAGGACTCTTTTTCTTTAAGTCAAGAAGAAGATGCAGTCATTTTTTATTCTATTAAGTCAGCCACCTAGATGCCACATCAAGCGGGAAGTGCAAGCGGGATGTTCAAGCGGTGGGGATAGCATTTTCCATTTGACAATTGAGGAAGATAGGTTTGGATGCCTTTTAATTTGCATATTAAAGTGGCCAACTTTGGTGAACACCACAACTCCATGCACTTAAAATGGTGATCACTAATCAAAGCCTTTAATACTTGTGGACCCATTAAAATACTATTGTCATCTTTGGTTGTGGTGTTTGCATGCTTGGCTTCATTTCGTCATCTGGGCGGCTTTTTGTTCGGTCGAGTCTTGTTTGTTGTTATCTTTCAATGACAATAATTGAGCGGAAATCATTAAAATAATTACTCAAACCTAAATTTTGTGGGCAATCACTGACCTGTTTAGAAAATGATAATGCACCTTTCCCAGAAAAGACACCAAAAAAGAAAGAAAAATAATAATAATAATCAAGAGGAAACATTTTGAGATTTAACATGATCAACTCGTAAGTATTAGTACAGGCTGTGACTTAGGACTCCTTTGGGCACTCAGATGAAACATAAGTGAGATGAGTGTGCTTATGCATCCAAACATAAAACCGAACATATATATCATATTATCCCAGTAGATTTCAACTCATCTCACTGTCTGTTCATTGATTAAGCAAGACGACTGACATAACCCACAGTACAGTGATTTGCGACAGAGAGGGGGAGTAAATTTCCTCAGTTTCCTTCAATTCCACAACGCCTCAAAACCCATCAGCGACCATTCCCTGCCATCCCTTCCTCCTCCCTTCTTCCATTCCATCCAAGGACAATGTCGACCAAAAGCAATGGTGATGGTGCAGGTCGCGTGAAGGTCGTGTGAAGCTAAGCTTCACATTTGGCCAAACTTAAGTGAATATCACGCGAATTTTTTATGAATATGAATTTGGCCAAACAATCTCATCTTCAAATGCTAAGAACATATGTTCAATTACATACAAATAGCCCCTCAAATGTAGAGTTTCTTTTTCCATATCGTCTTTTATAAAGGAAGGATCGTCCACATATAATATATATATATATTTTTTTTCTGAAATTTCCATTTATTGATAGATTGATGTTGGCAATGTGAAAATGATGTTTGTTATAAAATTTTCTTCTCCCAGCCTTGATTTTCAGGAAGGATGCCTTTTTGCCTTTTGAATTTTCCATTCCGAGTCTTTGATTATAAGGCACAGGAAGTGGGTCTTATAATCTTCGTTTATTATGATAGAATTGTACGATAGATATTGTAGAATTCACTTTGTATGTCTATCACTTGAAACTTTACAATTCAGAGCAGAGCTCGAGGGGATTGAAATTACAATAATTGAATTTCTGAATCAAGTGGATTCTTGGAGGAAATCCAAACCCCCTGAACTCTTAACTTATTTATATGCAACATGCAATCCGAACAAGCAAATGACTTAAATCCAATGGATCATGAAAAAAAAAAAAAAACAGTTACAACACAAACAATTTCAACATAAAGCCAAACATCATTGTTGTCGGCTAATATCTCAGATTCTCATCTCAACTCCGGGTGTAAATTGACATTGAAATCATAAAAATGACTATTCGTCTGCACTGAAGTTTTGCCTTGTCACGTGTCTGCAAATTAAACAGTGAAAAACAGTGTCACATAGAGACCAACCATGAAAAACAAAAACAGAGCAAGGTAGTCACTTGCTTTTACAATCATCCAAAATGTTTTTTCTATTCAAAATTAAATAACAGATTTGATACTCACTAACAGGACTTTTGATCAGTATAATGGTTTTGCCTCCGATCCCAAAATTAACAACAGCTTCGCTGACATCCATAGAGACAAAAGAAGAGTGGCAACTAGTAGGGAACCAGCAATCTTTTTGAGAGGGCGAGATTTTCTAGTGTCAGGCACATTGAGATTCAAAAACAATAAAAATAAAATAACTATATATAAAATTAGATCTCGATAATTTTCTATATACACAAAGAAATAAAATTATAAAAATATGTCTTAATATATATTTCAGATTTTTGACGATAATATTTCATGAAATAATATTCATTCATTATTATTTATTTAATGAAATATTTAGAATTTATTTATTTTGTAGAAACTATCAAATGATCTTTTAAAATGTTATATTTCATTCTAGTATATAAGTGAGTTTATTAAGTTTTATGTAAACTCTAGATATTTTCGTGTCATATTAAGCATATAATACTATAAAAGAGATCTCAAATAAGTATTGTTTTGCTCAATGAAGTCTAGACAATATAACCTCTCAACTATATAGATCACCGACCTTAAAATCTTTTTCTTATATTCTCACTTTGGATTCCATATTAAGAAGCCTAATATTATATAATAAAAAAATTTTGGGATCCATATTAATAATTTTATTATTTCTCATAAACTTAGTTTTGATCTAATTTGGGTGAGACCACACTCTTGAAAATAAAAAATATACAACAATTATACAAAATTCAAGCACAACTTCAACGGACAACAATACCGTTTTCAACTTGTCCAAGAGCCCGTCATTGAGTTTTCTCTCCCTTAGAAAATAAACAAACCCGCGAGATGCCATCCTATCAAAAAAGAATACTTCAAGGAAGGCTGAGAGAAGTGCTCCTCCTACTTCGGCCATGTCTTCTTCTTTGAAATGGAAGAAAGGAAATGAGATTACAAAGAGTAGAGAGCAAAATCTGGTTTCAATTAGCTTTAGCAATGAGAATAGAGCAGACAGCCTACTGCTGTGATGGTATTATCAGTGCTGCTGTCTTCTTCTTTATATGTTTGCTTTATTGTTTTTTTGGCTGAGTTAGTTTATTAATCACTGTGAGTTTAAAATAAGAAATTTAAAAAACACTCATTTTTCTTGAAGTTTAGTTGTGTTGTATAGAAATTTTATGCAAGTGCTTACAATATGGCAATTAAATTCAGAATTGAAAATCTTAAGGACTTGAGTGTTCCTCTTCCAGCTGTTGTGCAGTTCCTCGTGTTTCGCACTCTATTCTCATAGAACGTCGACGATCGAGGTAAGTTAGCCTCTAACTTACTATCAGTTTATTGTGTATGTGTGATGGGTAAGAGAACTACAATTTATGTATGTATGTTATCGTATATGCCATGTCATGCTATGTCATTACATGTTTATTTGTTACGTATGATTTAATCTCTCATGAATATTTATCTGTTACACAATCTTTTCTGTCATACAATGTCTGTATGTTATAAGTATGCCATGTTAAGTATGCCATATGATACATGTATGCCATGAAATGTTTATGATTAAATCATATTGTGCCATTTACAAGTATACGCCATGTTAGAAAAGTATATGATATTAAATAATATCTCATGCATTAAGAAAGATAAGACATGTTATGTTATGATAATACGTGGGGCCACAACAACTGTGGAGTACGTATTATATTTTATGTTACTTATAATGCGTGGGGCCACAACAACTGTGGAGTACGTATTATATTTTATGTTACTTATAATGCGTGGGGCCACAACAACTGTGGAGTACGTATTATATTTTATGTTATTATAATGCGTGGGGCCACAACAACTGTGGAGTACGTATTATATTTTATGTTATTTATAATGCGTGGGGCCACAACAACTGTGGAGTACGTATTATATTTTATGTTATTATAATGCGTGGGGCCACAACAACTGTGGAGTACGTATTATATTTATGTTACTTATAATGCGTGGGGCCACAACAACTGTGGAGTACGTATTATATTTATGTTACTTATAATGCGTGGGGCCACAACAACTGTGGAGTACGTATTATATTTTATGTTACATAAGTATGGGGCCACAACAACTGTGGAGCATACACTACATGAGACACAGCAATTGTGACATGTAGAATACGTGGGGCCACAACAACTGTGGAGTACGTATTATATTTTATGTTATATGTATTCATGGGGCCACAACAACTGTGGAGCATGAAGTATGGGGCCACAACAACTGTGGAGCATACACTACATGAGACACAGCAATTGTGACATGTAGAATACGTGGGGCCACAACAACTGTGGAGTACGTATTATGTTTTATGTTACTTGAATACGTGGGGCCACAACAACTGTGGAGTACGTATTAATGCACGTTATTAATCAAGACAATTGAATAATATTCCAAGTTTATGTTAAGTTCAGTTTCAGATCAAATACATGATAAGTCAAGTTTTAGATCAAGTCCATGTTATGTTATGCTCACGTACATGTTATGTTTATGTCATGTTATGTTTAAGTTTATGTTATTTTCAAGTTCTTATTTATGTTATGCATGTTTACGTTCATGCTATATTTCAAGTCCATGTTATGTTTCACGTTCATGTTATGTTGTTTGTTCATGTTATGTTTTAAGCTTAAGTTCATGCCATGTTAAGTCAAGTTCAGTTCACGCTTAAGTTCTGAGTTAAGTCATGCTATATGTCAAGTTATACTATGTTTATGTATGACTATAATTATGCATTTATGCTTTTACTGCCATGCATGCATTTTTAACCTGTGTGTGAGTTTTATGTTAACTTACTGAGATTTGTAATCAAATCTCACTGTGGTAGTCCCAACTACCATTCCCCCCGAATGGTAGATCTTGTTACAGGACCCAAAGGAGAATTGGAATCTGACCAACTGAATACGGTCATCTAGGCTCACGGTGCGATGTTGATGATGGTATAGTATTTAACTTAGGTTAATACTTGTACTTTTGGAGTTGTATCTCAAGTATTCTTTTGATCACAACCATTTTGGACTAGTGTAGTGATCACGGCTTTTTAGTATGTTTTTATGTATGAAATATGTTTCAAGTATTTGGGATATTTTTAGTTTGGTGCATAGTATTGCTAAAGAAAAAAAAAATTATCCGCTGCGAATATTGCATAATGCTAGATGCATGTTAGGAACATTGCATCTTATATGTCATGAACGGGGGCAGGTAACCTTGTGTTGCATGTCTCGACGCTTCAAATGTCCGTTCAATCCCAAGCGGAATTTGGGGGCGTCACACCTTGAATCGGGTCCTCTGTTCGGCCCGGGTCTGCTTCTGGACCGGCATGATTTTCATGACGTCGTCCTTGAGGCCAGGGCAGAGCTGGTCGATGATCTGGTGCTCCTTGATGGGGAGGGAGTGGAGGTAGATCTGCCAAGGGACTTGATCTTATCGCACTTCTCAAGACGGCCGATGATCTAGCGTGCCAGGATGCGCTGGAGGTTCTCTGGGTCTGTCGATTTTGTGCTTCTCTTTGTGTGCCTTGAAGTCCAGAGATTGGGAAGAGACTATGAGGTAGAGGAAGAAAAATAAGGCAATTCATGCTGATGACGTGGTTTGAAACTAATTCATTATGAAAGCCATAAAGGATACCTATATATATAGGAGTACAAAGGAGGAAACGGACCGTCATATTTGACAGCTAGTTAAAGGTGGTCATACAAGTTAGTTTATAACAGAGGAAACATTCTGAGATCTAACATGATCAACTCGTAAGTATTAGTACTGGTTGTGACTTAGGACTCATTTGGGCACTTAGACGAAACATAAGTGAGATGATTGTGCTTATGTATCCAAACTTTAGTGAATATCAAGCGAATTTGTTATGAATATGAATTTGGCCAAACAATCTCATCTTCAAATGCTATGAACATATGTTCAATTGCATACAAATAGCCCCTTAAATGTAGAGTTTCTTTTTCCCTATCGTCTTTTATAAAGGAAGGATTGTCCGCATATAATTTTTTTCTTTTTTTTTTCTGAAATTTCCATCCATTGATAGATTGATGTTGGCAATGTGAAAATGATGTTTGTTATTAAATTTTCTTCTCCCAGCCTCGATTTTTAGGAAGGATGTCTTTTTGCCTTTTGAATTTTCCATTCTGAGTCTTTGATTATAAGACACGGGAAGTGGGTCTTGTAATCTTCGTTTATTATGATAGAATTGTATGATAGATACTGTAGAATTCACTTTGTATGTCTCACGTGAAACTTTACAATTCAGAGCATAACTTGAGGGGATTGAAATTACAATAATTGAATTTCTAAATCAAGTGGATTCTTGGTGGAAATTCGAACCCCCCGAACTCTTAACTTATTTATATGCAAAATGCAATCCGAACAAGCAAATGACTTAAATCCAACGGATCAAGAAAAAAAAAGAACAGTTACAACACAAACAGTTTCAACGTAAAGCCAAACGTCGTTGTTATTGGCTAATATCTCAGATTCTCATCTCAACTCCAGGTGTAAATTGACATTGGAATCATAAAAAATGATTGTTCGTCTGCAATAAAGTTTTGCCTTGTCACGTGTCTGTAAATTAACAAGTGAAAAAAAGTGTCACATGGAGACCAACCATTAAAAACAAAAACAGTGCAAGGTAATCACTTGCTTTTACAATCATCCAAAATGTTTTTTCTATTCAAAATTAAATAACAGATTTGATACTCACTAACAAACTTTTGATCAGTATAATCGTTTTGCATCTGATCCCAAAATTAACACCAGCTCCACAGACATCCAAAGAGACAAAAGAAGATTGGCAACCAGTAGCGAAACCAGCAATTTTTCTGAAGGGGCCAAATTTTATAGTGTCAGGCACATTGAGATTAAAAAAAATAAAAATAAAATAACTATATATAAAATTAGATCTCGATAATTTTTCATATACACATAAAAATAAAATTATAAAAATACGTCTTAATATATGTTTCAGATTTTTGACAATAATATTTCATGAAATAATATTCATTCATTATTATTTTTGTAATGAAATATTTAGAATTTATTTTAGAATGTTATCTAAAATAACTATTAAATGATCTTTTAGAATGTTATCTTTCATTATAGTATATAAGTTAGTTTGTTAAGTTTCATGTAAACTCTAGATATTTTTGTGTCATATTAAGCATATAATATTATAAAAAGAGATCTTAAATAAGTATTTTATTGCTTAATGAAGTCTAGACAATAAAATTTATAAACTATTTTCCATATAGATCACCAACCTCAAAAGCTTTTTCTTGTATTCTCACTTTAGATTCCATATTAAGAAGCTTAATATTGTATAATAAAAAAACTTTAGAATCCATATTAATAATTTTATTATTTCTCGTAAATTTAGTTTTGATCTAATTTCGGTGAGACCACACACTTGAAAATAAATAATATATAACAATTATACAAAATTGAAGCACAACTTCAACGGACAACAATACCGTTTTCAACTTGTCCAAGAGCCCGTCATTGAGTTTTCTCTCCCTTAGAAAATAAATAAACCCGCGAGATGCCATCCTAACAAAAAAGAATACTTCAAGGAAGGCTGAGAGAAGTGCTCCTCCTACTTCGGCCATGTCTTCTTCTTTGAAATGGAAGAAAGGAAATGAGATTACAAAGAGTAGAGAGCAAAATCTGGTTTCAATTAGCTTTAGCAATGAGAATAGAGCAGACAGCCTACTGCTGTGATGGTATTATCAGTGCTGCTGTCTTCTTCTTTATATGTTTGCTTTATTGTTTTTTTGGCTGAGTTAGTTTATTAATCACTGTGAGTTTAAAATAAGAAATTTAAAAAACACTCATTTTTCTTGAAGTTTAGTTGTGTTGTATAGAAATTTTATACAAAAAAAAAAATTATAAATTGACATAAATTATGATCTATTATGTTGTAAATCTATTTAATTGATCTGTTGTAAAATATATCTGACATAAATTAGATTAGGCATCGTTATGATATTTCCATGTTGTTGAACCTTCCACCAAAGGATGGAAATCCTCGTCCATTGAGGTCGGTTGTTGCACTCTCTTCGTACAAATGAGAAACATTTCGCCTGCTATTATAAACTGTTATTGTGGTTGTTTCATTTAATGAAGATAGGAAATCATTCTGTACGTGTGGGGTCTTGCATCTACCATTAAAAGGAATTGTTTTCATCTATGAGAAAGCATCTTATATTTTAATTAAGTATTTATTCTCTCAAGTTTCAAAAATCCTTATATGATTTAAAGCAATTCAAACGCATGTGGAATAAATTGTTTGAGAATAATCTAATTTTTCATAGATTTTCAATATCTGAATTAGTTTTTATTGCAGTATATGTAAATGATTTAAATGCCAAAGAGACTCTAGACGAACTCATTAAAAATACACATTTGAAATATAAATGAGAAACTCTTTCAACTTTGAGGTGGATATGAATGAAATTATTAGTCTAGAAATACCATTTCTTAAATCAATTAATATTTCAAATTCATTTTACAGTTTTGTAAGAAATGGTGCATGATTTAAAGAGAAATAGAAGAGAGCACACAAAACATCTACCAAGAGATAGAAACACATCGTGAATATTTGTAGAATATTATTTTATTATCTCGAAATAAAATTATAGAAATTTGAGGCTTTTCACCTCATTCTTTAAACAATCTTAATTTTCATAGAGTTACATGTCATCTCTATCTCAAGGAATAAGCAATAAAAAAGAAGAGTCGAGTAAGGATTTTAAATTCTTATTCTCTTATTTTATTACTCATACTTTCATGTTAGACTCATGAAAAAGTTATTGAAGGATACGTTAAATACTATTGTTTTTTTTTTTAAGATTTGTAATTATTTAGATTTTAATATTGTGTTTTTTTCCTTAAATTACGTTAAAAAATTATTTAAAAAAAAGTTTTATACAGTAAATTTTCGGTTACTCTAGCAGCTTCCATTGATATTTTATCAACTAAACTCAAAATAATTAATAAGTTTAGTTAGATTAAACAATGGCTAATTTGGTTCACGTCACATCACCTGGATAATTAAAATAATATTTTTTATATAAAGGTCAGTAATAATTCTATTTAATTATAACAGAAATAATATGTATAAGCACTCTTTTTAAAAATAAGTAAATAACTATAAAATTCTTATAAAAAATTAATTTTTTAAATTTTCAAAAGAAATGTGTAATACTTGTGTAACTTATAACTATGCCTTACATTAATATTTAGCTAGACACATAAAATGGTTATTGTAATAACAAGATTGACCGTACCCCTAAATAAATTTAGAGGGAGGGTGAATAGGTATATGTCACAATTCTTTGCCCAATTTTAATCAGTGTCAAAGACTAGCAATGGAATAGACATAAATATTAATTACGCAAAACAAGCCAACCGCAAAGACTACACAGAACAAACCAATTTCACTATTTAAAAATTAATACAATTAAGTTTCTTTTACCAAATGATGTGAACCCCAATCGATTTGCTTTGAGACCCAACAACAATATTGGAAAAACAACTCCAAGAAAGCCAAACTCAGATTTATGGATGGAGAATTTAGACCCGATGAGAACCCGTTCCAAGAACCTAGATTATATCAAAATCTAGACCCATTGAAGAATCCGTCTCAAGAACCCAAATTACAAAGGAGGAATGCCACAAAGGTTTTGATTTACCTTTGATAAGTTCAAAAGTTCAAGAAGAACAAGAAGAGATAACTCAAACTCTCAAAGAAATTTCATCTATTCTGCCTCTCAAATGAGGCTATAAGTTGTTTAAATAGAGAACCCCCAAAAACCCTAATGAAAGTGCCTCGGGTACTGTAGCGTGAACAGTGTCGTACGCCGCGCTACAGTAACTTCTAAAACCCTAGTTTGTATAATAATAACTTACCAAATAAGCCCTTGGCCAAAATACAAGGCCTTCACAAAAACCCTAGTTCAATAGAAATAAGACGTGTGGGCTGGACATCCCCCAAGACCAATTATTCTAGATTAATTCCTATGACTATTAAAATAAGCCCTTTTAATTAAATAAATAAATCTATGGACTTCAATAACAAAAGTCGTGTCTTCCATAGATTTGATCAAGTGGATCCAAATTGATTCTCCTTCTTTCAAGCCCATCATGAGTGTTGGGCTCTTGCTAGCTTCATCCCAATTGGATTGCACCAATTCTTGCATTGCTCCCTTGATCTTCGTGGCTCTTATTCTTATAATTGATCCTTAAGACTTGGTCCTCCTTGGGGCCCATCAAAACTTGCCAATGAATGCACGTAGGACATGGTTCATTAATCTCATGAAAGTACTGGGCGCATTTGTAAGTCCAAATGGCATAACCAACCATTCATAAAGCCCATACTTAGTCTTAAAAGCAGTTTTCCATTCATCACCCTCTTTCATTCTAATTTGATGGTACCCACTTTTAAGATCAATTTTACTGAAAATACAGGAGCCATGCAATTCATCGAGCATATCATCTAATCTAGGAATGGGATGACGATACTTTACCGTGATATTATTAACTGCCCTGCAATCAACGCACATCCGCCGCGTCGCATCCTTCTTAGGCACTAGAAGCACTGGTACGGCACATGGGCTCATGCTCTCTCTCACGTACCCCTTGCTCATCAAATCCTCAACTTGCCTCTGAAGCTCCTTTGTCTCATCTGCATTACTTCTATAAGCTGGTCGGTTTGGAATAGCAGCCCCGAGCACAAAATCAATCTGGTGCTCAGTGCCTCTAATGGGTGGCAACTCATTAGGCATTTCCTCTGGGAATACATCCTCAAACTCCTGCAACAAAGAAACAGCCAAACTAGGAAGAGGCTGGTTAGTTTCATCAAGATTAAGATAAGACTCTTTATAAACAAGAAAAATCATAGGGCGATTTGAGAAGAAAGCCCTTTTAACCTCACTTTCTCTTGCATAGAAACTCACTTTTGTCTTTCCTTTTCTCTCGGCAGACTCTCTTTCTTTTTCACTCTTTCCTTTTTGCTCATTTTCACTCTCACTCTTTCTTTTTTGCTCAATCTCTTTTTCACTCTTTCTTTCTTGCTCAATCTCCTTTTCACTCTTTCTTTTTTTATCACTCTCATTTGCACTCTTCTTTTTTTTGACAACCTCACTTTTGAGTTTCAATTGGTCCTCATAGACCTGTCTTGGAGTTAAAGGAGCAAGCTTTATTGTGTTGCCCTCTCTTGAAAAGCTGTACATGTTTTTGAATCCATCATGTATCACTCTTCTATCATACTGCCATGGCCTCCCCAACAAGATATGGCCAGCATGCATAGGCACCACATCACAAAGCACTTCATCTTGATACTTCCCAATGGAAAAAGTAACTAACACTTGTCTATCCACCCTAACCTCCCCACAATCATTCAACCACTGTAACTTGTATGGTCGAGAATGTTTCAAGGTAGGTAAATTCAATTTTTCTACTAAAGTAGTGCTAGCAACATTAGTACAACTCCCCCCATCAATGATCATACTACATACCTTGTTATTGATGTGGCATCTAGTACGAAAAATGTTCTCCCTCTGTTGCTCTGCATCATCCATCTTAATTTGTGTGTTGAGAGCACGCCTGGCAACAAGGGACTCACCTGTTACGGGGTATTGGAAAACAACAATATTGGAAAACAACCCCAAGAAAGCCAAACTCAGATTTATGGATGGAGAATTTAGACCCGATGAGAACCCGTTCCAAGAACCTAGATTATATCAAAATCTAGAGCCATTGAAGAATCCGTCTCAAGAACCCAAATTACAAAGGAGGAACGCCACAAAGGTTTTGATTTACCTTTGATAAGTTCAAATGTTCAAGAAGTACAAGAGGAGATAACTCAAACTCTCAAAGAAATGCCATATATTCTGCCTCTCAAGTGAGGCTATAAGTTGGTTAAATAGACAACTCCCAAAAACCCTAATGAAAGCGCTCGGGTACTGTAGTGTGAACAGTGTCGTACGCCGCGCTACAGTAACTTGTAAACCCTAGTGAAATAATAAGTTTCCAAATAAACCCTTGGCCAAAATACAAGGCCTTCCCAAAGAAAACCCTAGTCCATTAGAAATAAGACATATGTGGGCCAAGCATCCTCAAGCCCATTTCTTCTAAACAATTAATAAAAGCCTTTAAACAAATTGAGAGTCTTAACAACAATAGGCCCTATCTCTAAGTCATGTCTTCCATAGCTTGTATCAAATGGATCAAAACCGGTTCTTCTTCCTTCAAGCCCATCTTGAGTATTGGGCCCTTCCTAGCTTCTTCCCAAGTGGATTGCACCAATCCTTGCATTGCTTCCTTGATCTTCTTGGCTTTTGATCTTGTAATTGGCCCATCTGGAACTTGCAAAGGATCTTTAAGGATAGCTCCACCTTGGTTCCCATCATTCCCCCTCTCCTCAAAAGGATTCGACCTCGAATCTTCACCTACATCAAAAGGAGAAAGATCAGAAACATTCAAGGTAGCAGAAACATTATATTCACCTGGGAGATCCACTTTATATGCATTGTCATTAATTTTCTCAAGAATTTCGAATGGTCCATCTCCTCGAGGATGCAACCTAGTCCGTCTATGGGCTGGGAATATTTCTTTGCGCATGTGAACCCAAACCCAATCTCCTGGTTCAAAGATGACACGCCTTCGCCCTTTATTGACTTGTGAAGCAACCCTTTCATTCTTTTGGGCAATGTGAAGTCGTACCCTTTCATGAAGTGACTTCACCAACTCCGCCTTCTTTTGTCCATCCAAGCTACTCCTCCGGGATAAAGCAGCAGCAACAATATTCTCCTTACCTTGCTTGTAACGGATGACATATGGAAAGGTCTCAATGTACTCCATCCATNATATTTTTAGTGACGATTACATAGTAAACTATCACCAATTATTTTCTGTGATGCACAATAGGTGACGGTTTTTATGACAGTTTCAAACCGTCACTAAATGTATTTAGTGACGTTTTGATCATTTTTTATGACAGTTTCCTCTATCACAAAACATAAATTGTGTTGATAGTGTCGTGACAAGTAAGAGTTTCCTATTAATATTATAAAGGTTTTGATGGGCCCCAAGTTTTAGTGACGATTGGAGGTGTAACGTTCGAACATAGTATTTTTTCTGTGACGGTTGAAATCTATCACAGAAAGTAAAGTTCGAACATCAAACAGAATGTTCAAACGTCAACCCTACAGATTGACATTTGAACAACAGAAGTTGACGTTTGTTGGTTGTGGTAACGTATCATATTCACGTTTAAATGTTTATACGTCCAAACGTTAACTGCATTATACGCTCAAGTGTTTGATCTAACGTTAACAGACGAATGTTCGAACATAACGGGTATGACGTTCAGACGTTAGGTTCCATGTGTACGGATAAATTCGAACACAACTGGTACGTCTGGAGGTTTGTTCAAACATTAATCTTTTAAATATTCGAACGTTTTGTTCTTTTAAGTGTGAGTACGTTCAATTGTTGGATTGTACATTCGAACATTATATTATATTTTTGTGTAATTACGTTCGAACGTTGGTTTGAATGTGAACCAGTATTCAAACATTTCTTTTTTACATTCGAACATACATACCAGAAATAATAATTTTATAAAATTAACAAATAGAAAAATTGTATCATATTACACCATCATTTAACAACTAACAATGTGTTATAAAATTTCAAAATTAGATATTAAAAGTTACATACAATGATAAAATTGATAAAATTCATTTTTTTTCTTTTCTCGCCCACCATAATTCTGTTGCAGTGACATAACACGCTCCATTATCTCCCTCTACACTTACTCTTGGATTTCACTGCGTAACCTTTCCTCTTGTTCTCTCTATTGCTCCTGCAAACGAGTCTCTAAATCAGACTGGCATTCTAAAAGAGACTCCAACTCTTGTTGTCTCAACCTCATATAATCATTTTCTCACCATGCTGTTTCTAGATCTTTAGTAAGATTATTAATTTGTGAAATCAATGAGGTCGTCGAGGATGAACCGGGACGTTTGAAAGAACATCCCAAACCTCTTAACATACTAGATTTGATCCCGAACACTTGCGTGAATATGTCTATATCACTAGGAGAGGATTCCTCAGAAGCTGGCTAAATATCCATCATGTTTGCTTGCAATTAGAAACACATAATAAGTAATGTATTAAAATAAATACAAATACAAAATAAATTATTCACACGTTGCATAATTTATTTTACAAAATTAATACCGCTTACATAATTATCTGCTGTGGTAGGATCCATTCACTCACTATGCTTATTAGTGTGAGCAGCAGCCTAGACATGAATGAGGAAAAAAAATTTCAGGATCATCATGTTTCTACCAAAGCCACGTTAGAAATTTTAAAAGATAATGTTAGTATTTAAATAATTTGCATATCAAATAAATAAATAAATATCTATAAGTTAATATTTACTATTTTCTTAGCAAGACGATGGAATGATCTTGAACCGACATGATGGTGGACAATCAGAGCAGATCTATTATGTGTATTTGTAGAGTTTAGGTGCTACAAAATTAATTAAGAATATTAATTGTAATACATATATATATATATAATATATAGAACGGATATAAATATAAATAATTAAATGATATAAATCTAGAATACCTTATAATATGGACTTGCGAAAAGATCACAATACTTCCTCCAATTGTTTAACTTCATCTTTTGAAAAGGAGATTGCGCAACCTCTTCCAACGTCTCAAACTTCTTGAAGTGTTCATGACATCGTTCCTTGTGACATCGGAATAGTGTAGCCTTGGACTCATTCACATTTCTCAAATCCTCGTTATAGCTAAAATCGAGGTCGAATTCATCCTAATAAATGAATTATGTCAAAAATATGATATACTATTTTAGGTGAAAAAAATGTACTCTCAAAGTAGACTCACCAGCACACGACTCTGAATGTGGTTCTTAATCTTATTTAGAGCATCTCGCCATGATTGCACATGAAATGGAGCATACACTCGGACTACTGTGCTAATATAGGAGGAAAGCGTTGCTGCACTGTCACCCACTCCTATAGTAAAATTATCAGGAATGGTGACCATTTGTTTTCTGTGCCTTCTATTTTTCTCAAGAGAGATGCCACGTGGATAGCCACGACCGCGATGAGCGAATGCATCAATTAATAGATAATAGTATAATTATAGTTATATAGTTATTAAGAGTATTAAAATATAATTAATTATCAATTACATTTATATCTCCACTATCTTCATCAACGCTTTTCCTTGAATCAATCAAGTAAAAGACTTGGGTAGTTTGAGAGGCCAATACGAATGGATCATTTTTGTACCATTTAGATGCAGTATTGATACTCGTAAAGTGATTATCCCTATGTATAGAAACCCGACCACTGCTTAGATCCCAGCAATCACATTTAAAAACATATGGCACAGACTCACCCAAATATTTCAATCCGATGATATAATGTATGATACCATAATTGTCAATATCATCTGTTCCATGACTACTCTCAACCAACACACCACAGTTTTGAGTCTTTCTATTATGTTCACGGTCAAGAGTATGGAATCTATAACCTTGAACGTACATGCAGTTTATCAAAGTGTTTTGTTCGAAGGACCACAGGCCAATGCATACAATTCAGGAGAAACTAAATTATAATCACAAGCACGTTGTTCCAAAATCTAATAATTGAAATAGGGACAAAATTAACTAAAAGTTAGCCAGAATTAAAAGATCCAAAATCTAACAAATATGTAATTTTAGTTCATACATGTCATTCAAACTATCCGGGAAATTCTTCCTCGTCTCTTGCCTCTATATTCTCTACGCCTTATAGGCCAAGTTTGTCGATGTGCTCAGTGTATATAATTGCGAAAGAATATTATTTTGAGTATAAAAGTTATTGTTAACCTTTTTTAACTAGAATTATTCGAAGCATGCAACGACATACCTGAGATAGTCATTAATCTCTCGACAATTATTTAGAATGTACCACTGAACTTTACCAAACTTTCCATCAATTAAATCATAACCCGTTTGTGCACCCAAAGGTCGTACATTCTATGAAAACACTGATAGTTCACTATGAGGCAAAGCAGGAAGATCAGCATTTTGCTCTTGATGATTAAATCATGTCTCAACAACACGAAGATATAGAGAGCAAAATGTTAATCATTCATCGTATATATAAGCCTCTTGAACCCTCAGTTCTAGCTTTATTCCCAACAGTGCGCTTCGGTCGACTCAAATATCTTTCAATTGGATAAATCCAACGAAACTGAAACAGTCCACCCAACAGTATCTCTCGGGATAAATGTATTGCTAAATGGACCATGACATCAAAAAATGATGGTAGAAAGATCTGCTTGAATTTACATAGTATAGTAGCAATGTCCTCTTCCATCTTCCGCAACATATCTCGATTTACTACCCGAGCGCACAAATCTTTGAAAAACATACAGAGTTCGGATATGGAGACATGTACATTAGATGTCAACTTTCCATGAATTCCCACTGATAATAACTTTTGCAAAAATAGGTTACAATCATGACTTTTCAATCCACTAATTTTCTAGTCATCAAGGCTCACGCATCTACCGATATTTGAAGCATAACCATATGCTAATTTCATACCTTGCAACAATTTGTAGAAGTTCATTCGCTCCTCCATCGTCATTGTAAAACATGCATGCTGTATGACCACCCTGCCACCTTCCATCAGCAAATGTAGATTATGTTTCTCTCAAGATCTTTCCCCATCTTAATCAAGTCCTTCGTCTTTTTGTTAATGCTTATCAATGTATCCAGTATATTATCACAGATATTCTTCTCTTTGTGTATTACATCAAAACTATGTACAACATGCAAGATGACCAATACGGCAAGTCCAAAAAAATACTACGTTTTGTCCAATTCAATTCTGTTACGCCTAGCTTTCTCTTGTTCTTTCCCTAACCTTTGCCAAAATTGTTAATTCTAACATTTACCTGTTGTTCAACTATCTCTTCTCCAGACAACTGCTTTGGTGCAATTCTGCCTCTACTCTCCTATCAAACTTAGCGCATTCTCTTCTCCATGCATGATTTGCTAGTATATAACATCGATAACCCATGAAACACATCTTCTGAGAATATTTTAACCACTCACTAGTAGTTTTTTTATTATACGTCAGACATGCTAACTTCCCTTTAGTACCCCAATAGGAAAGATTCCCATATGCAGGAAAGTTATTTATTGTCTACATCACCGCAACATGCATCTGAAAAGATGTCAACATGGATGCATCATAAGTTCTGACACCTGTTTCTCATAACTCTTTCACCTCTTCAATCAACGGCTGCACGAATACGTTAATGTCATTCCCAAATGATCTGTGGCCAGACATCTGGAGCGAAAGACGTTGAGAGATGTTTTCATCATGAGAGGCTGGGGCCTAGTATGCACATTGAGGGGAAAGATTTACCCTACAGTTGTTGTTGAGTTTTACATGGAGATGGCCACCATGCCTCATGATACATGATACATACTCCCACATCATCACTGTACGTGATGTATAGTTTGAGTTTTCGGGGGATGCCATCGCTGAGTTACCTCAGATCCCATGTCACCTACCTGAGGCAACAGCTGCTCAGGCTAGTTGTGACGCCCCCAACTCTCGTGTACGGACACTTGGAGATCGAGGCATCGGGATGATGACAACACGGGTCACACATCTCATCGATAAGTGTCAAGTGCGTGTAGAAGCAATAAGTGTACAACAAAAATAACAGAATGGAACAAATAAGGTTGGTCGACTAAGTACCATAATTTTGTTTACATGCAAATTTCCAAAATAAAAAGCCTTTCAAAGTTATACAAATATCCAATGAAAACATAAACAAACCAAAACTTAATAACCAAGGCAAGACACCAATCCCAACCCCCAAAAAAGTGATCTCTGATCACCTTTCCGGTAGAGTCGCATCCTTGGGCTCTGCATGCTCATTTGCAACAAAATCTACGGCACCAAATAACGATACCGCAGGTAAGTAATCATCCAAACAAACAATGAGATAAAAATACATTCATGCCAAACAAAATGCATGACACATGGTACCATATACATGGGACTCTAAAAAATCATCCTTTACCCAAAAAGAATAATTTTCAATGCATGCCAAAAATCTCATTTGGCCCAAAAATCCAATCCAATAAAACAGTCCCTCCATTTTCCCAGAAAATGGCCCAATATAAATTCCATAAGTCCAATCTCGCTATCTTCCTGGACAATGGCCCAATATCGGTTATCAAACCCATTAACCAATTTTAATCCGCATGCACCATGGCCTCCCCTAGGGGCGATTTGCACACCCTGACTCCCTTCGTCACACTATGGGTAACTACCATGCGTGTGATTTTGTAACTAGCGAATGCCCACTTCTGTGCCTAGCACGTTCGTAGCCAAGCATCCTCTAACTCCCGCCAGCAGAGGGGCCACGTAGTCTGCACGGGAGCGTTACCATCTCGTCCGATTCCATTGTCACCCAGCGACAACTCAGGGGACATCACTCAGTATATTGCGCTCCCGAATGACCAGAGAAGCTCCACCGAGATAATGCTCCATCTTAGCTTGGGGTCGTGATACACACGCACCCAAAAATCCACTTTTACACAAAAACCTAATTTCCATTTTCCAACACATGAACATGCATGCAATATGCAAAAATTTCACTTTCATTTTACAAACATGAACATGCGTGCACCATGCAATGCATGCGACAAGTCACAAAATATCCAATAAAACCCAACATCATCAAATCCAACAAACAACTCCGTCCTTCATTTCAACCAACCCCCAAACTCCTCGGACTTAGTCCGGCACAACAACCAATCACAGAACAGGTGTTAAAGCATAAATATATTTAAATCGCAAGAGTAGTTCAAAAAATATTTACAGCGCTATAAAATAATTTTTGGAGAATTGATGAGTTACAAAAAGTGGCGAAAAGGCTACATCACAGTGCAAAATGCACTGTGGCCGTGGGTCACAAAGTGGTAATTTTGAATAAGAGTTACAGGAGGCTTGGGTTGGCCATAAAGGGGCTCATGAAGGTCATTGGATTTGATGATGGTGCCTGGTGACCGTGGGTGTCGGCGCACGATAGAGATCGGCCAACTTTAAGGAAAAGAAGCCGTGGGAGAGTGAGGTAGAGTGTGGTGGCTATAGGTCATGGTGGGGCATGAGATTGGACAGGGGAGGTCAACGATGGATGGGGAAGCCGTTGGTGGTGGCGATGAGGTGGCATGGTGGCACAGGTGGCAGAACTGAGGAAATGCCGTCGATTTTGGTGGGCTTCATGGTGGCGAACGACTGTGAGTTAGGGGCTGAGCTTGGTGGAGGATGTAGGCTGGCGAGAGATGGTGGCTCCGTTGGGCGGTGCGTGGTGGCCCAATAAATTCATGGCCATTTCGGACCCTACATGGCTAAGAGAGAGAGAGAGTGGGGTGTGGGGATGGTGGCCTGTGCAGGGGAGGTCGCCGGTGAGTGGGGAAGATGGTGGGCTGGGTGGTGACGCCGGACGGTGGTGCACGGCCGCACCAATGGTAGTGAGAGACAGATGCATGAGATGGAAGAGAGGGGGGGCCTGGCACATGGGGAAGACTGGGGAAAAGAAGAGGAAAGAAAAGAAAAAGGAAAGAAGAAAAAGAAAAAGGAAAAAGAGGAAAAGAAAAATGAAGGGAAAGAAAATGAGATCCAGTGTTTTCAATTTGAGTCTTGAAACGGATCTGATGAAATAGATTTCAAAACGGAAATTTAAATCAAATAATTTAAATGCAGTGATTTAGTAGAATAAAATAATAAAATCCAACAATAAACTAATTTAAAATAAAGAGCACAATAAAATTAATAAAAGTAAAATAAAAACACTACAAATCAATATTAATAAAATAAAATAGTTAAAACTCAACATTAAAGCAATTCAAGCTAGAGAATAATTTAAATGCGAAATAATTACTAATATCAAGAAAATACATTATTCAAATCTCACAACTTAAAAATCATAAAATAAATCAAACAAGAAACACGTTAAATTTAAAACAAGAGAGCCAATATTTAAATTAAATAAAATAATTCTTCTATAAAAATACATGCAAATACGGGGTATCACATTGGTGACACAATAACTACATCAGCTCTAGGCACATCTGAGGTAGATGTAGGCACTTCTGCCTCATCTATGGAACCTACTGACTCTATGCCCGGTCATGAGGTCGATCGGTCTGAGGTCGAGGATACTGCTTCTGAGGCTGGTGATGATGAGAGGGATTATGATTTCTACATCCTCAGTGACAAAGACTGCATGAAGCTCGAGAGGCTGAACTCCTTCAACCAGAGTCAGCTGCTGCCTTTCTTCCGCATGTTGCAACAAATGTAGACCCTGTGGCACATAAGATCACATCCAGTCTGGCTTGCGCATAGTTTCTGATTCCCTTGGCACGTGGAGAGCCCATTGACTTACCACTCGTTATATTTGACAGGATCAGTTACCAGGTGACCATCGTCTCAACGAACAACCTCCCATACGTAGTCATCATCAATCGTCTATTATTGGCCCGGGGAATGCCACTCTAGGCGGAAGAGATGATGATAGACCAGATGAGCCTCATCAACATGATCACACACCGTCAAAGCATTGGATAAGGGAGGGGGTATGCTCGGCGTCATTCTGGTACTATATGATCAGATCTTGTTCCTCCAATCGAGTCTGGGGCCGGTGTTGCTCCCCTATATGTGAGTAGTAATCAGCAGCCGATGGAGTGCATTTGCAGGGGATGTGCGACCTGTTTGGGTTGATGCAATAATGGTAGATATGAAGGTGCATATGGACATACAAATTGATCGACAAATTGCGTATATAGATCAGAATGTCGCATAGCTTGCCCTTCATGTAGATGTCCTAAACAATAAGATTGAGACATTGACAGATGAGTTTTGATCATTTGTAAACCAGTAGTTATGAGTGTTCTTTGCAAAAATGAATCATATTTGGTTTTTTATTGTCAATATATTTAATGGAAAATATTATTTAACATGTGTATTATTTTTTAATTTCTATTCTCAATTTTCTTTAATATTAGCTTATACAAATTTAATATTAAAAAGTAATGCTCTCGCCATGCATCTAGCCCCTCTAATAGGGACGAAGGCCCCGCTTATATATATATATATAAACAAATATATATTATAGTCAATTTCAAAAATATAAATTAACATCTAACATTCGAATGTTAAAGTGCCAACGTTCAAAAATATAATCAACAAGAAAATTTTCGAGATTTAGCATAAATTCGTGAGCGAAGTTGCCACTTTTTAGTGAAATTACTAAACCTAATTTCCTGCACCAACAGCACCTTATTATACCCGGTCAAGTCAATGACTAGTTATTTAATTGAGAGCCATCGGATAGCTTTGCATTTATAATATTTGATATATTATTCCATAATAAACTTTAGGTTGGTTGGTTAGGTAGATTAGGTAGATTAATAAGGTTATATAGATTAGGTAGATTAATAAGGTTAGGTAGATTAAACAATGGCTAGCTAGCTAGCCGTATAACATTGACCACAAAACAATAATTTTTATACAAAGGACGCTTAATTTAAGTAAGTGGGTCTGAAATAATAAGTTATAAAATTTTAATTATTTAATTAATCGAATAATATTTTTAACATTCTTCCCAATTCTCCCTCAATAAATAAGCACAACACTTAAAATTATTCATTTTCGTATATACAATTATTCATTGAAAGTACTTATGATGAATTCATTAATTGAATATAGGCCTACGCATGAAAGGCTTGACCAAATCAATTCGATTGGCCCGACTAGAGTTGGGTTCAATGGGTGATCAAACCCTTTACAGGTTTATTACACGTCGAAACTGATCAACCCATTGAAACGATCTCCATTACTCTCTCGTCCTCAAACCCTGACATCTCTCGAAATCAACCCAGAATCTCCTGCTCCGGCCACACCCCTTGACATCAAGAGCTACTGCAGGAGCATCATGGCAATCACGGTGGTCGCAGAGTTGTTGTTGTTGGCGGCACCAAAATAGAGCTCTTCGAAGGAATCGCATTGCAGGCTTGAGAGCCCTGGTTCGTAGCAGAGGTAATCACATATTTCAAAACCTCAGGGTTGATCTTAGAAATGGCAGAGTAAGAGAAGAGAAAAAACCCACACTCTTTCAGCCTTTCTTCCTGCAAGAGAAAAAATCCTAGTCTCTCAATCGCTGCTCCAAGATCGTATTCCTTCTCTTCGCCCATACTCCCTTGTCGATTTGCTCTAGATTCAAAAACAGCATCGACTTGATTTAAGCTTCAAGAGTGTGACTTTTGATTGGTACTCTTTGGTAGCGAGAACGACGGAAGTGGGATCTGAAGGTGTGCTAGGTTACTGTTCTTGCTTTAACAGAGAGTCATATTGTAACTCACAACATATTAATGCTTCACGTTATTAGCACTTCTTCTTCTTCTTGTCATCTCTACTGTGGTCTCATGCAAGGCAAGGCACATGTTTGGATGCGATAAAGCTCTTGTCTCTTAATTGGCCTCTAATTTTGGGCTATTTTGATTTCATCTTCTCCTCGATTCTCATCCCCAAACGCTTCCTTCAGGCAACAAGACCAACATATTCGAATTCAAAGTCACCAATTTTATTTTGGCCTTTCGTGCTATGGGATTTATCAACAACCCATAGATCAAGAATCTAAAGAGACCCATGTTGCTAATTGTGATTCCCAAATCCCTCAAATCTAAGAACATGATTGATGATGGTGGAGCTTCTTGGTATGTTGGTGCAATGTTGTGGTGTGTTGGTGCTTAGAAAAGGAAGAAGGGAAAAAGTCCAAGAGGTGAAATGCAGCGTTCGGTTATGAAATCTTTTACCTGACCCGCAACATGGGGCTGGGTCGGGTAAGTTTTGCCTTAGATGGTTGGCGGGCCGGCCCGAATAAATCTGCCTTCGGTGGATTGGGTTGCAGGCCTAATTAAATATACACTTGTACAATTATTTATTTCTTAAACTCCGTAGCAACGATTTATTTAAAACATACGTCACTTTAGTTATAAACATTTTTGTTCTCTCGATCTTTTGTAAAATAAAATTATAACGATATCGTTGTTTCATAAAATATGTTTTTACTTGGATGAGTTGTTAAAAAAAGATTAATAGAAAAACTGTGTACATACATACTATTATTTTTCAGTGAGCAATGAATCAATATGAATCCTTTGATTTCTATACCATAGGCGCAACGCAACCATATATATATGTTGCCTTCAATTAAATTGATTCTATTTTTATGAGATTCTGGTGGGGTTTTGATTCACAAAAATCTCTCAATTTTATTCCAAAATCTTGATGCCATAGTCTCGGATCATAAAAATATAGATCTTGATTGCCTTAATTTCATAAAGGGAAGGACCCTCCAACGTTGTAACATTTATTTTTTCTTGACTATAAGTTATCATAGTTTTATCAATGCAGATTTGCTTAGGGGAAAAAATACAAAAACTATCACTCTCCAGCTGAAAAAGTTCTGGATCAAAGCTTATGGATTTTGAGTTCTACAAAGCTGGAAATTGTTGCCGTTGTAACAAATTCCACCTTATAATCTAATCTTTATTTATAATATTCTTTTAGGTGCCCTGAAATTTTAGTAGTGATCCAACAGCTGATCTTTTCGTAGAAACTATTGTACCTATTCCTGAATAATTCTCTAATTAGAGAAGCATGCATTGGCTTCATTACACAATTTATCATGTGCTTTGAACTAGGTCATGAAAACATCCCAAATACCTTGCAAATTAAGAACCAACTTTTCTTTTCTTTTTTTTCTCTCCCCAAAAGAAGCGACTTGTGCAACATTACAAGAAGCCTAAAAGATTGTTTCTGAAAGATCTGAAGCAGCGGAGCCCATCTTATGCATGGCATGTATACTATTTACACGTGTCAGTGTTAGGCTTAAAGATTATATATCGGTGGTATATTTAGCGATCTTTTCAACCTGAAATTAGGAAGGAAATTAGGAAAGAAAATAGACAAAAAAAATAAGATAAATGGTAGTTGCAATTGTGATTACGTAAGCGTTGCAAAACCACTTTAAAAAAAATCCACATGAAAATAATAATAATTTTTTTAATAGTAGTCTCTACTCTGTTTCAAAGTAGCAGCATGATGCTTGCGCATCCACAACTATATGTAGCATTATTAATCTAAAAAAAAACGAGATATATACCACAGTAGTAGAGGAGCAGAGAGAGAGAGAGAGAGATCTCAAGGTCCTCTTCCTTGGAAGAGTCCGTTTTCTTGACAGAATTTAGAGTTAGTTTTTTCTTGAAGGATAGAGGGAGAAATTATTCTAGCTAAGCCAATGCATACATATGTGCATGATAATTTTAATCTTGAGGCCCCAAATTTGAGCCCCGTTTCTTTTTTCTGATTCCTCATGAATAATTCTTGTTAAAATAAAAAATAATCATGATAATACGGTGAATGTTCAATATATATGGTTCCAAAATAACTGGCATTGTAAACTTTCTTAGTGGTATCTTTAATAATAACTATGATCTAAGAGTAGTTCTACAATGAAATTTTACACCACACTTCCCCTTATAACAAATACTTAATTTGTCATTCTTGCACTTCTATGTTAATGCCCTTCCACAAGGAAGTTTTAATCGAGCACATTGTTGAAGTTCACATTTTTTATATTTTTTTAACATGAATTGGACACTGGAGTGTATGATAATTCATAAAAAGTGCATGAATGTGTACGGGTATGTGAGGCACCGAGTTAAAATCTTGGAGGATTATTAGACTCTTGGAAACTTTGATTCGATAATATGATTGAGGATTAAGGCATGGAATGGATGTGAAGGGTAAGTACTAATACTTACGAGTTGATCATGTTAAATCTCAAAATGTTTCCTCTTGATTATTATTATTTTTTCTTTCTATTTTGGTATCTTTCTGGGAAAGGTGCATTATCATTTTCTAAACAAACTGGACTACATGTCTGTTGCCCAGATGACTAACACAAGAGGAGGGTGAATTGAGTTGTATTAAAAAAAATAACAATTATAAATCAAATATACAATTTAAAATATAAACAAAATACGAAATAGCAATAAATATAAAGAGTAAGGGTAAGCGAGAAGCAAACTTAGTATGTTAACGAGGTTCGGCCCCACTGCCTACGTCCTCGCCTCAAGCTACCCCTTGAGGATCCCCGAATTCACTATTCAACCTCCTTCAGGTGGAGATAGAAACGTATTACACCTTTGAACAACACCGTTACAAAGGATTCGTGTAGAACACCCTCTACATTTGCAATCACCTCACACGTGGTGATTCAACTATTCCATGTGTAGAACATTTTCTACACGCACAAAGGTTATACACACCCTTTTACTGATACAAGAATTGATAGTGGGTAGGATATCAGAAAACACTCCTCAATGAGTGAAATAAGAACAATACAAGCACAAACTATATCTCTCAAAATGAACAAGGGTTAAGGCTCAATGCTTAGAGAAGAGAGAATGAAAGCTTTGAATGAGAGTTGTATGCTCTTGGTGTTGTGAATGTGAAGCTCTCAAATGATCTATTTATAGGCATATGAGACTTCATATTCAAATTTAAAAAGATTCACATGTCAAAAACATCATCATTCATTTTTCAAAAATTTCAAACCTAATTTTTTTACTTTTTGCATATGACAAAAGGAGCACACTTTGCTTTTCAAAAATTTCAAACCTAATTTTTTACTTTTTGCATATGACAAAAGGAGCACACTTTACTTTTCAAAAAAATCAAACCTAATATTTTATTTTTTGCATATGACAAAAGGAGCACACTTTACTTTTCAAATTTTTCAAACAAAGACATCTTCCTTTTGCATAAGTCAAGAAAAGCATCAATCACTTTTGAAATTATTCAAATAAAACATGCACATGTGAAAGATGACAATCAGTCATCTTTAATATTTTCAAAATTCAAACCTTTAATCATGGCATGCACATGTGAAAGATGACAATCAATTATCTTTCAAAATATTCAAATTTAATTTTCAAAAATATTCATGCACATGTGGAAAATGTATTTTAATGTTTTATGATAAAATATTAATTTTGAGCCTTAATCCTAATTTCGAATTTTAAGAGATTTACAACATTACTCTATGACTTTAATGTGAGCTTGTTCCCCCTTCTTGCTCATGCTTGGTTTCTTGATGTGCGTGACTCCATTGTGTAGATAACTTGAGCTTGAGACTCCTTTATTCTTTGAATTCATTTATTATCATCAAAATCCATGTGTAAATATATAATTACACAAAACTTGAAACCTTAGGTTCAACAATCCCGATGTCACGGTTCCCGCCTTTCCGTTCGTGGGAGTCGAGGGTGCCACATAAATAATCATAGGAGTCTAGTGGTACAATTTCTTTCATAATTTTTGACTCTGAAGTGCCCTTAATAAATGAAAAGACATTCCTAAATACTTTTCATCTAGAAAGTGGTAAACATATTATTATACCGTAAAATCCTAAATAATCCTGAGACTAATGATGCAATTTGTTTCTCAAACTCAAACTCAAACTCTTAAGTGCCTCAAATAAATAAAAAGACACCTCTGTCACTAGTAGGAAATCAACTATATTGACCGACTAAAACCTAAGCGGTCACTCAATTCATGAAATCTTTCGAAATTTCATGACGTTCCTAAGGCCTAAAGAAAATCATTCACTGAATTTTTGGGACACTGTTACGGATAATTCCCAACAAAAGAAAGCTAATGCATACTCTTGAAAAGTGAGAGGGAAGGGTGGATATCTCAAAAACCATAGTAGGTCAAGCTTATGAGTACCTATCTCGTTTGTTTTCATATATGAAAGGAGATGAGATGACACAAGTTGAGATTAAAGTTAAAAATTGAATAAAATATTATTTTAATATTATTTTTATATTGAAATTTGAAAAAGTTAAATTGTTTATTTTATTTTGCGTGAGAATTTAGAAATATTGTAATAATTAGATGAGATGAGATGAAAAGTTTTATAAAAATAAATGAGGTAAAAAAAAAAAAAAACATTTCAAGTGCAGTTGCCCTCGGTTACTCTAAAGAGGTGTGCCTGCCGACCCAGTTTCTGCAAACAACAAGTGAAACAAAAAAAGTCATCCCCTTTTGATCTTGAGAGTAGTTCATACATATGCCACAGGCACATATCCATTCACTTCCGCTACTGTCAGTACAATGGAAGACAGAACAAAGTAGTCCCTTGCTCTCAGTATCGAAATCTTAACATTCATACTCTGGTCCTCTGACGAGAAATGGTGACAACCGTCGATTTGGAACCAAATTAATTGTTTCTTCTCAGCCACTACTTGAGTTTTCAGATTTGACTTAGCACCAAAAGAAATGAACCAAAATTACTACATTGAAACCATTAATGTTACCAACATTCGCCATGTACTTTGCATATCAAAGATGGATGGACAAAAGAGGAAAAATATGACAAAGAAAATGGCTATATGAGGATAAGGGGAGAATGAACAAGTGATTATACCTCCGAAACACCCCAACAGGATTTTTGTACCATTTTCGAGCTTCCGAATGAGCTGTATATATAGACAGGGAGTTAAAAAAACAGTCATCAGAATTCTGAATTTCACAGGCTATAGAATTAGCTGGTTGAAATGAACACTACCTCACTCGTGTAGAAAGTTGATATTATCTAGACTGACAAATGTTTTCTAGACCTTTTGGTTCAGTCCATACATCCGTCAACCAATTTGTAGGGAACGTGGGCAATCTTGCGCCATTCTTTTCCTTTTCTCTTTTGCCACTGTTTGTTCAACAAGGGCAATTTCCAATAAAAGAAGGAAATTGAGGGGGGCAGCCCCTCTTCTGACAGCTCTTTAGCTTAGGACAGTCTCTGATCTAAGGAATTAAGAGAGGTGAGATATTGAATCCCATTCTTGTCCAACGATTTCAAATTTGGAAAACCAGAGATATGAAGCTTGGTCAGACTTGCGGGAAGCAAACTTGCCTCTGGAAAAGACACAACATTTTCTGATTTGCCACTGAATATAAATGATGTAAGGGAAGTACAATTTTGCAAACCCCATCCCATCCGATTGGCAGCGAGTTTTTCACATTTTTTTATGGCAAGTTCCTCAAGATTGGAAGGCAGGCCCCCTTCAGGAAACGACTCGATTTCTTGACAATTTGATATTACCAAAACCGTAAGAGAGGAAGAGTGTATGCATCTTGTCTGGAAGTGACCTCAGACACCCACCGACAGGAAACACTTGTAAGATTGGGGGCTCGCAACCTCCTTCTGGAAAAGATCGAATTTTGGACAATCGAGATTTCAATTGACGAAAGGCTACAGATCATGTTCACTTTGTTCTAGAACTGCAAGTGATTTAAAATTTCTCACTCCTCGATTCTGATTCTCTTAACATTTGGGATTACATTAATGGAAAGTACTCCAGAGAATCACAACTATATAAGCACAACTCTTCAAGGAATGAATGCTCTATGTGTGCTGCGACCTCAAACTTCCTACAATTCCTGAACACAAGTTGTTTTAATGTAGAGGGTAGACCACCCGTGGGAACAGACAAAAGTGAGGAACAATCACAGATCTCTAACTCTTGAAGACAACTATTGGAGCTCAACAGTCTCTCATCCACCAGCTGGTGACATTCTGAAATTACAATTTTGGCCAAAGAAGGAAGGTGAACCGGCAAACTTCCTGTAAGCTTTGGACAGTTGATAATACAAAGCTCGCCAAGATGAGGAAAAGCTGCACCTTCATTTTCAACACCAAAAGGACACCATTCTCCCAGTTCAACATATTCTCGAACCTTAGAACTTTCAAGGCTTCAAATGGTGAAGAAGAACCAGTGCCATAAAACTCTGGACCTACCGTAATAATTCCATCAAACCCAATGATAGATAGGGTTTGCAAGGAAGGTAGCTGCCAAACTGGTGGCAAGCTCCGACAATATTCACAATTTTTCAGGTGAAGAGATGTTATCTTAGAGAATGAATGATTTGCTATCCAATTTGGAAAACTTTCACCACGGTAGTATTGAATTGTGAGGCTTTTCAAATTTGTATGGGGCTGAAGACTCTCAAGTATAGTTCTTTCACTTCCAGAAGTTTTGGCAGTAGCATTCCATTCCAATGTCAACTCCTCAAGGTTCTTCTTATCCCTCAAGTTTGCAGCCAGGGCAACAATTGGAGATTTTACATTTTGGAGTTCCAATATAGAAAGTGTTCCCCAAAGATTTGCAAGCTTCCCCAACTCTCCAATGCAACATCCACTGCGTTGACTGATGATAAACTTGGTCAACGTCTGGAGACATTTGAGTTTACCTAGATTTTCTGGCATCTCCTTGATAACAGTTCCAGTAATATCAAGATGACGTAAACCGATGAGCTTTTCCATATCTCCTGGCAGCGCAATAAGATTTTCACAACCAGATAAATTTAATGTCTGTAAATTACACAACTTACATAAGCAATCAGGCAACCTTGTAAGTCGTGTATAAGAAACATCCAGATAGCGCAAGTGTTTCAATTTTCCAATGGACGCAGGCAACTCAGTCATAGTCCAGTAGTGAGACAGAGAAAGCACTCGCAGAGTTCTTAACATTGGCAATAAATCACGGGGGACTTTTTTGGATAAGAAAAGAAATCTTAACATTCGTGACGACTCCAATGCTATGAAAGTACGCAATAGCTTAAACTCATTAAGAGCCTCGAACCTACTGTAGGGTTCAAATTGTCTTCTGACGTAGGAAAAATGCCTAGTCTTGTCGGAAATTTTGTGAGAAGGATCATGATCAACTTCCAAACTAAAGGTAAATTCACCTGATACAAAGTTTGCTAAATCATTAATGAGGTCATGCATTACAAAGCGTGATTCGTCTTCACTTGATCTTTGGAAAAATGATCTTGATAGAAGAGTGACGAAGTAATCATCACCAATTTGTTCCATTGTTCTATTTTCCGTTGCATGCAAGAAACCTTCTGCCATCCATTGTAAAATTAATTGCTCTTTCTTGAAAGCATGGTCTTTCGGAAATATTGAACAGTAAGCAAAACACGGTTTCAAATATGATGGGAGATATCTGTAACTTAATCTTAGAGCAGGAAGAATATTGTTTCTTTCGAGATTTGACAATTCCCATAACTCGCTACATAACACCTTCTCCCATTCACGAACATCTACCTTAAACCGTAATAGGCCCCCAATTGTCTTGATTGCTAAAGGTAGACCTTGACATTTTTTAACAATCTTTTGACCTAATTCTTGCAACTCTAAATTTGGACTGGAGTTAGCATCATGAAATGCATGTCTTGCAAACAGTGACCAACAATCCTGCTCTGGTAACTTCTTGACAGGATGAGTTGCAAATGCGCGCATGACTGATGCAACCTCATCATCGCGCGTTGTTACAATAATCCTACTTCCTTGTGCCCCAAATTTAAAGGGGCTGCTTAATATCTCCCAATCGTTATAATTCTTATTCCAAACATCATCCAAAACGAATAGGAATTTCTTTCCATTCAATTTCTCCTTCAGTTGAAGTTGAAGCTGATTTAGATCTTCAATATTACTGGTGGACGAAGTTACAGCATCTAGAATTGCTTTCGTTACTCTAAAAGGGTCAAATTCCTCTGAAACACAAACCCATGTTGTAAGGTTAAAATGCTCACGGACGTCCTTATCATTGTATACAACTTGAGCAAGGGTGGTCTTGCCCATTCCCCCCATGCCGACTATGGCAATCACACCCACCTTATTGTCACTGGCATCATCTGTGATTGAGAGTAACTTATTAATTATTTGCTCCTTATCATTATTTCTTCCATAAATTCCTGTTTCTTCTACCAAAGATGTGGTGGGCAATCTTTCATATGGTTTCCCTCGAACGGTGCCTTGTGTGAGACCCATGACAATCTGTTGACTTGCCAGATTTTCTAATCTCTCGTGTACCTCTTTTATGCTTACTTCTATCTTATTGAAAAAAAGAGATGTACAGATGCTATTTCGTACCTTACTCGTAGTGGTTCCAAATTCTGCATCCAACCTAGATTGTAAGGCTTTAGTAGCAATCTCATCTAAGACGTCCTCTGCATCATAGACAGCATGTTTCAGCTCACCAAGCCACTTTTTCACGCTTGGATTCATAACTTGTTTGTCCTCAGCATCTTCAAGCATAACTTCAACAGACAGCAATATTGTTTTCAACTTGTTCAAGAGCCCATCGTTTAGTTTTCGCCCCCTTAGAAAATCAACAAACTCGCCAGATGTCATTTTATCAAATAATATTTGAAGGAAGGGAGAGAGAACTGCTCCTCCCAGTTCGGCCATGTTTTGTTCTTTGAAATGGAATAAAACAAATGAAGGAAGGTGAGATTGCAAATAGCAAAGGGAAAAATCTGGTTTCAAACTTTAGCAATGAGAATAGAGGAGACAGCCTACTGCAGTGATGGTATTTTGAGTGCTGCTGATGGACTTATCACAGATGCTGTTTAATACTGGACTCTTTTATTTGTATCTTTGCTTTATTTCTTCTAACATATTTGACAATTGAGGAAGACAGCTTTGGATGCCTTTTAACTTGCATATTAAAGTGGCCAACTTTGGTGAACACCACAACTCCATGCACTTGAAATGGTGATCATTAATCAAAGCCTTTAATACTTGTGGACCCTCTAAAATACTATTGTCATCTTTGGTTGTGGTGTTCGCACGCTTGGCTTCATTTTGTCATCTGGGCGGCTTTTTGTTCGGTTGTGAGTCTTTGTTTGTTGTTATCTTTGAATGACAATAATTGAGCGGAAATCATTAAAATAATTACTCAAACCTAACTTTTGTGGGCAATCACTGACCTGTACTCCAGTTTGTTTAGAAACTGATAATGCACCTTCCCCAGGAAGATTCCAAAAAAGAAAGAAAAAATAATAATAATCAAGAGGATGTTATGAAACTAATTCATTATAAAAGCCTTAAAGGATACTTAGGAGTACAAATGAGGCAACGGGCCGTCGTATTTGACAGCTAGCTAAAGGTGGTCATACATGTTGGTTTATAACACTCCTCATTTGGATGACCACATATAAAGAATATACCTCGTTAAAATCTTGCCAATGAAAACTCAATGAGAAAAAATCAATGGCAAAGGAAAAAGAGTACAATATTCATATATCTCGCCAAGTATTTTAAGATTGTCTCATTAAAACCTTACAAAGGAAAACCTAGTAGGATAAAACCTTAGCAAATGAAAAAGAGTACAATCAGCACAAGTTTTCAAGACTTTACTCCCCCTGAAAAGTGCATGATAATAGGTCTTTAAGTTTCCGCATTCCAATGTTCTGCACAATCTTCAATTTCACATTTCTTCTCATGAATTGCAATGATCTCTTTGTGTGAATCTGAAAGATAATCTCGGAAGTAACGAATGACATGTTTAATATCATTCCAATGTCTTCGAATTGGTGCAGAACAATATCTTGCAAGTAAATTAACTGAAAATGCAATATCAAATCGAGTGCAATTTTCAAGATACATCAAGGCTCTAATTGCATTGAGATAAGGTACTTCAGAACCAAAAAATTTCTTCATCGTCTTCACAACCATTGGAGTACTCAGGGAATGAGTTTTGTCCATGTAAAAGTTCTTCAAGATCGTTTTAACATTAAATTCACTACTCTTCAGGAGTTGTGCTCTTCTGGAGTTCTTGTAAATAACATAATTAGTGGAGAAGTCATTAATATTAAGCTGCCAACCTCCGTATTCAACAAAAACGGTGGCCACCCTTTTAGGCCAAACAAGCACCGCATCATTTTATAGCTTTTCTGGAGCTGTCAAGCGCTGCAGAGTTATGATGCTATATATCTTGTCTTTTGTAGAGAGATGCTTCACGAGAAACGCCGTGAAGCAATAAAGATGATTTGTCCTTCCTTTCATAATTTTCTCTATAAAAGAAATATTCAGCTCATCTTCATTCGCATCTCATCTTCTTTACTTTTATGTAATTAGTCTGCATTCTTACTCTGTAATCTCTCTCTGCATTCTTACTTTGCAATGGCCCAGCAATCTTCTCGTGATCAATATATCAGGTATTCTACACCTTGTTCACCAGTTGTTTCTGCTTCTACCGTAGGTGCTATAATGCAATACAATAATGATCTGACTAATAAGTCAGATGTTGAATCTATCTACGAGCTTGTGAGTCTCGGTACCCGATACTCATAAACTATTGTCGCATTTTCTTAGCGACTACAATCCAAAACTTATGATGTTGACAAATTCAATGAGAAAATTTCTGTCTTTCAGCGACTTCTTCTGGAGTCTAACATGAAGATGGAAGCAATAAAGTAAGAGAATATGAAATTAAAATTCTTGCTTAAGTCTTCTTTTCGATTGCCTACTCCTTTAGACAGAGATGTCATGCAAATTTTTAAAGAGCATGATCGTTTAAAGAATGAGGCGAAGAGCCTCAAATTTCTGTAATTTTGTTTCGAGATAATAAAATAATATCTCACAAATATTTATATTGTATTTCTATCTTCTGGTAGATGTTCTGTGTGCTCCATTTTATTTCTCATTTAATAATGCACATTTGTTACAAAACCGTAATATAAATCTGAAATACTAATTGTATTTAAGATATGGTATTTCAGAACTAATAATTTCATTTATCTCCCCCTTGAAGCCGAAAGGGTTTCTGATTTATATTTCAAATATGTGCAATTCTTCTAATCTCTTCAGGAGTTCCAGAAAGATTTAGATCATCAATATAAACCGCAATAATAACAAATCCGGAATCTGATTTCTTAATAAAAACACATGGGCATATTGGATTATTTTCAAATCCTTCTTTCAATAAATATTCGCTAAGGCTTTTATACCACATGCGTCCATATTGTTTTAACCCATATAAAGATCTTTGAAATTTAATAGAATATATATTTCTAGATGTACTCAGATTAGAAGTTTCAGGCATTTTATATCCTTCAGAGATTTTCATATATATGTCATGATCCAATGATCCATATAAATATGCAGTGACCACATCCATTAACTGCATATCCAATCTTTTTGTAACTACCAAACTAATCAAAAATCTGAATGTAATTGCATCCATAATAGAAGAGTATGTTTCCTCATAATCAATCCCCGGTTTCTATAGTTTTCATGAGCTCTTCTAGAGCCTCAATGACATTTAAATCATCTATATAAACTGTAATAAAAGCTCATATAAATACTTAAAATATATGATAAATAGCTTATTCCACATGCGTTTAAATTGTATTAGATCATATAAGAATTTTTGAGACTTGATATAATAAGTACTTCTAGACTATATGCTTCATGCATTTCATACCTAGTGATCCATATAAATATACAGTTAATCATACATACCCAAACTCTCAGTAACTATCAAGCTAATACAAATCTCAATATAATCTCATCAACTTCAAAAGCATATCAATATTATTTATGCGGGAAATATACTCGTGATTTATATATTACATTTTCATTTCCTTTATACAAATACCCACTGATATTCAACAGGCATCACCTCTTAGGTGTTTGGACTACAAGTCCATATGTATCACATTTTACTAGTGATATCAATTCTGCAGGAATTGTTTCTTTCTATTTTGGCCAATATTTTTATGTCGGTATTCTTCGACGATTCTTGGTTCACTTTCTTCATTACTTCTGGTAATGTCAAGTGCCATCTTATATAAAAATACGTTGTCGACAACGGTTTTATTTCTATCCAGAATTTCTTCATTACTCATGAAATGTATCGAGATCTCGTTATTTTCAGGTACCTGTCCCTGTTCAAGGGAAGTCATTTCATGAAAATTCTCTTTAGGATGTACTTTTCAGGAGCATTAAACTCTTCAGGAATTTTTATTATGAGAGAATTTTGTATAGAAAGTTTGGATGGATCTTATTGCTTGTTTTGTGGGTACGACCTCTTTAGGAACACAAATTTCTTTTCTTTGTGCTTTTCTCTTTCGGGATGCTTTATCATTTGTATCAATAGGTCTCACACGCTTTCAAACATGTCTTATGTTCATTAGATTGCTAAATTTCTTAATTGTCCTACGGGGACTTCAATCCTCGCTGGGATTTTAGCAGTTAGAATTTAAGATCTTTTTATCTTATTGCATCCCTAAATTAATTATCATCTGAACTTCCAGTTCACCTATGCTAATCAAGATAACGTCGAATTATTTCATTTTATTTGTTTCTAGCAAATTTTTCTTTCCACTCATGGTGGGAAGACTTTATAGTAAAAGAATCTTATGGTTCTTTTATAGACGTCCATATGAAAATTATTCGACTTATCGTAATTGATTTCGGATGATCAAGATAATCATGAAAAGCATACAAATATTTTGAATCATATCATTTTTAATGCATCATAATATTTGATTCAATAGTTATATAAGATCATCTCAAAGAGAAAACCGATAATTTTTTTCAATACGAGCTTCTGGCCCGAAATCATAGAAGTACTATAAAGTTATTCATCACCAGGTTCAATCTCTTGGTTTCTTTGAAAACAATTTCTCATTCTATTATGAGAATGATATAAATCTAAGACTATTCACTTCAAGAAATGATGTGGAACTAGTAGGACGTGACTAATGATTTCTTAGCAAAATCTCATTATTTTGCTTTGCCACTAGAAGATCAGATATAAATTTAGAATATATTGTGAACTTTTTCACTCGATATTGCTACTTCAGGAGCACATTCAAGGCGTTCATTTTAAACATATATGCTTTAGTGGCTTTTCTCTACACAATTTCAATTATGCAACTTCAGGTGCATTAATCATAATGAGATTTTGGTACACATATCACTCATTTAAACTATCTCATAGAATCAATATATCTTTTATTATGAGATACTCAATAAAATTATTGGTCTAGAGCGATCCTTCAGAGATGCTCAATTTCTATTTCAAGATAAATCTTATTATCAATAATTTGTAACAAGTATAAAATAGAACTTGTATATAAATTATGTGAATAAATATAAAATTTTATCAAGTAATAATAAGGAATATAATCTTTAATACTCACCTTGGAGATTGCAAATAATATATTAAAAAACTTACTTGAAGTAGAAGATCACTAACTTCAGAATCAATAGAACCTCGACAGCCTTAGCCCCTAAATCACCGTTTTCAGAAATAGTCAATGGTTTCACAAAATCGTTTCCCAAATCCCCATCATTTGATTTTTTAAGTTGATCGGAAGCTGAAGACATGAATTGAAAATCCCTAGGCAAGGAATTGATCAAAAGGAAAGAAGGCGGGACCCGAGAGTTCAGCGACATCTTCCTTTACGAAATTGCCGAGGGTTTTAGTTGACCCTCTCGACGAGGTAAATACATCATCGATCCTGGCGAACTGCCGGACCTTCTTCGGAACCCTAGCTGCCACAATCCCGGCCCCTCGTGGTGTAGGTACGACGAGCACCGTGACGGACCCACACTTTCCGGTCACCTTTCACGGCACTGTATGGGGTTTCCTGATCTTGTTCCCCTAGTAACCCCTCCTCACGGGGATCACGGAAAGCTTAGCCAGTATGATGGCACCACGAATGGTCGTGGTGACCTCCTTGCTGCACTTGACGCCAAGTCCAACATGACCGTTGCTGTCATCGATGACAACAAAGGCCTTGTGTAACAGCCCGCTAAAATTTAGTTTTATCTCCTCACCCTTCTCTTTTCTTTTCACGCATAGTAGACAGCAAGGCAATCCGTTTTGGTTTATTTCCCGACAGCAATCACATCTCTCTCGTCTTTACCCTCATCTGGAATCACGCGTATAGATTATCTTTTTCCGTAAATCACGTAATTTGTTCTTCACCGACAGCTGTAAAATCGTGAACAGTTTTATCCTAAGCGTTGTACCTCGATGGCGTTTTCCGGATCTTATCCATCGAATTTCAAAGTATTAGATAAGCTTGTTTTTAAAGTAGCACAATTATAATAATTTAATGAGTTCTGAAAATATTATAATTGTGGATATTTATTTAGATTAAATATTTTAATTGTTTTAAGATATTAAGAGGTTTAATTTTACGTTGAAAATTCTTATTTAAATTTAAGTGTTTTATGCACTTTGATTAATTAACGGTACTTTATCATTTTTATATAATGATGANCGAGAAGGGGTATTTTGGTAGAGAAACTGCGAGAAAGTTGGGGATAGTTGAGAAGTAAAGGGAGAGAGTGGGAAAATACGGCGGGGCCCTGGGAAAACCTTTAGAGGGATAGAGATACGGAGAGAGCGAGAAAGTGAGTAAGAGTGGGTTTCAGAAATAAATGAAGGACATTTTCAAGAAACTTCGTTTAGGAAGCAACCATGACTCTAATCGATCCGATGAAAACCCCGACTCAACCTCTGCCACGTCGGTATCGTGTGCCTCCGATCACCGAGCCGCTTCTGTTAACGGTCAGAGCTCCGGTGCCACTCCGGCCAGCCCTTCGCCTTTTCCATCTCCGGCTGCCGAAGCCACGGGTTCAGTGCCACTCCGGCCAGCCCTTCGCCTTTTCCGTCTCCGGCTGCCGAAGCCACGGGTTCGGTGCCACCGGCCTAGTCGTCTGCGGCTAATCGCGAGGACTTTATCTCGTTCGAGGAGGAGTTCCAGGTTCAGCTGGCCCTGGCGATCAGTGCGTCGAATTCGGAGTCCCGCGAAGATCCAGAGAAGGATCAAATCCGCGCTGCGACGCTGCTGAGCTTGGGTGGTCAGCAGATCGATTCGGTGGAGAATAAGGACTTGGTCACGGCGGAGGCGCTGTCGAGGCGGTATTGGGAATACAGTGTTTTTAACTATGAGGATAAAGTAGTGGATGGTTTTTTTTATGACATATACGGGCTTTCCACAGATTCGGCAAGTCAAGGAAAAAGTTTTCATCACCAAATGTCAAAACCTCACCTTTCGGAACAGAAGGTGTGAAGCCATCAAAAGGGTTCTTTCCTGCTTTTGAATCCGCTAAGAGTTCTCTGGCAGTTTTAATATACGATTCCAAACCCCCAGGATAGCTGGAATTAAGCCGAACCACCTGATTAAAAAAAAACTTTTCTTTTCCTCATCATCGAAACCAGGCTCAGCCCAAAGATCAAACAAATGACTCTGGCCCATCTCCACCAGCATCTTTGCCAGTTCAAACTTATCCGGGGAGAGAAGGTGGAGGTTCTCGTGCAATATGAAGTAACTCTTCCAGAGCAGGATCGATTGTTCGGTTAACCATTACAACTTCAAAGCCAGAAATTCCCAACATTTGTTTCAAGATCTGTGAGAGATTGCATCTTTCCTTGACTTGCCGAATCTGTGGANAATAGACTCGATGTACTGCTGTAAGAAACATGCCCCTGTAATAGTGTCTGCTAGAAGAGCCACCTTTATTCCGTTGTATCCCAGGCGTTCCCCAAATCCTCCAGCAACAAGGACAAATGCAGCTTTTTGGGTCTCCCTGACCCCTGACTCCTCAAAATTGATAAAGTTTTCATCACCAAATGTCAAAACCTCACCTTTCGGAACAGAAGGTGTGAAGCCATCAAAAGGGTTCTTTCCTGCTTTTGAATCCGCTAAGAGTTCTCTGGCAGTTTTAATATACGAATCCATATTGCTCTTCAAGAAGCTAGTGGAAGACTCGCACAAGGTGGTTGTCAAACACGGATTCCTTTTGTTAAAATGACATCAGATGACACACATACACGCACTGTAGAGCTTTTGGAATCAAATTCATATTTTGGAATGGAACCTACACAAGTAAAACTTCTAAAACAGGAAAAGGTTGCATGCTTGGATGATAATGATGCCAGGCTTGCAGTTAAACCACGTAACAAATACAAGATTCAGACAAAACCTCATGGCCATGGTGATGTGCATTCACTTCTATTTTCTAGCGGCCTTCTGAAAGTTTGTGAAACCTCAAGTTGCCCGTGGTGTTGCAAGTGCTTACAATATGGCAATTAAATTCAGAATTGAAAATCTTAAGGACTTGAGTGTTCCTCTTCCAGCTGTTGTGCAGTTCCTCGTGTTTGCACTCTATTCTCATAGAACGTGACGATCGAAGTAAGTTAGCCTCTAACTTACTATCAGTTTATTGTGTATGTGTGATGGGTAAGAGAACTACAATTTATGTATGTATGTTATCGTATATGCCATGTCATGCTATGTCATTACATGTTTATCTGCTACGTATGATTTAATCTCTCATGAATAANGTGTAATACGTTTCTATCTCCACCTGAAGGAGGTTGAATAGTGAATTCGGGGATCCTCAAGGGGTAGCTTGAGGCGAGGACGTAGGCAGTGGGGCCGAACCTCGTTAACATACTAAGTTTGCTTCTCGCTTACCCTTACTCTTTATATTTATTGCTATTTCGTATTTTGTTTATATTTTAAATTGTATATTTGATTTATAATTGTTATTTTTTTTAATACAACTCAATTCACCCTCCTCTTGTGTTAGTCATCTGGGCAACAGACATGTAGTCCAGTTTGTTTAGAAAATGATAATGCACCTTTCCCAGAAAGATACCAAAATAGAAAGAAAAAATAATAATAATCAAGAGGAAACATTTTGAGATTTAACATGATCAACTCGTAAGTATTAGTACTTACCCTTCACATCCATTCCATGCCTTAATCCTCAATCATATTATCGAATCAAAGTTTCCAAGAGTCTAATAATCCTCCAAGATTTTAACTCGGTGCCTCACATACCCGTACACATTCATGCACTTTTTATGAATTATCATACACTCCAGTGTCCAATTCATGTTAAAAAAATATAAAAAATGTGAACTTCAACAATGTGCTCGATTAAAACTTCCTTGTGGAAGGGCATTAACATAGAAGTGCAAGAATGACAAATTAAGTATTTGTTATAAGGGGAAGTGTGGTGTAAAATTTCATTGTAGAACTACTCTTAGATCATAGTTATTATTAAAGATACCACTAAGAAAGTTTACAATGCCAGTTATTTTGGAACCATATATATTGAACATTCACCGTATTATCATGATTATTTTTTATTTTAACAAGAATTATTCATGAGGAATCAGAAAAAAGAAACGGGGCTCAAATTTGGGGCCTCAAGATTAAAATTATCATGCACATATGTATGCATTGGCTTAGCTAGAATAATTTCTCCCTCTATCCTTCAAGAAAAAACTAACTCTAAATTCTGTCAAGAAAACGGACTCTTCCAAGGAAGAGGACCTTGAGATCTCTCTCTCTCTCTCTCTGCTCCTCTACTACTGTGGTATATATCTCGTTTTTTTTTAGATTAATAATGCTACATATAGTTGTGGATGCGCAAGCATCATGCTGCTACTTTGAAACAGAGTAGAGACTACTATTAAAAAAATTATTATTATTTTCATGTGGATTTTTTTTAAAGTGGTTTTGCAACGCTTACGTAATCACAATTGCAACTACCATTTATCTTATTTTTTTTGTCTATTTTCTTTCCTAATTTCCTTCCTAATTTCAGGTTGAAAAGATCGCTAAATATACCACCGATATATAATCTTTAAGCCTAACACTGACACGTGTAAATAGTATACATGCCATGCATAAGATGGGCTCCGCTGCTTCAGATCTTTCAGAAACAATCTTTTAGGCTTCTTGTAATGTTGCACAAGTCGCTTCTTTTGGGGAGAGAAAAAAAAGAAAAGAAAAGTTGGTTCTTAATTTGCAAGGTATTTGGGATGTTTTCATGACCTAGTTCAAAGCACATGATAAATTGTGTAATGAAGCCAATGCATGCTTCTCTAATTAGAGAATTATTCAGGAATAGGTACAATAGTTTCTACGAAAAGATCAGCTGTTGGATCACTACTAAAATTTCAGGGCACCTAAAAGAATATTATAAATAAAGATTAGATTATAAGGTGGAATTTGTTACAACGGCAACAATTTCCAGCTTTGTAGAACTCAAAATCCATAAGCTTTGATCCAGAACTTTTTCAGCTGGAGAGTGATAGTTTTTGTATTTTTTCCCCTAAGCAAATTTGCATTGATAAAACTATGATAACTTATAGTCAAGAAAAAATAAATGTTACAACGTTGGAGGGTCCTTCCCTTTATGAAATTAAGGCAATCAAGATCTATATTTTTATGATCCGAGACTATGGCATCAAGATTTTGGAATAAAATTGAGAGATTTTTGTGAATCAAAACCCCACCAGAATCTCATAAAAATAGAATCAATTTAATTGAAGGCAACATATATATATGGTTGCGTTGCGCCTAGGGTATAGAAATGAAAGGATTCATATTGATTCATTTCTCATGAAAAATAATAGTATGTATGGACACAGTTTTTCTATTAATCTTTTTTTAACAACTCATCCAACTAAAAACATATTTTATGAAACAACGATATCGTTATAATTTTATTTTACAAAAGATTGAGAGAACAAAAATGTTTATAACTAAAGTGACGTATGTTTTAAATAAAACGTTGCTACGGAGTTTAAGAAATAAATAATTGTATAAGTGTATATTCAATTAGGCCTGCAACCCAATCCACCGAAGGCAGATTTATGGCCGACACGAACCGACCCGCCAACCATCTAAGGCAAAACTGACCCGACCCAGCCTGGCATGTTGAGGGTCAGGTAAAAGATTTCATAACCGAACGCTGCATTTCACCTCTTGGACTTTTTCCCATCTTCCTTTTCTAAGCACCAACACACCACAACCCATTGCACCAACAGACCAAGAAGCTCCACCATCATCAATCATGTTCTTAGATTTGAGGGATTTGGGAATCACAATTAGCAATATGGGACTCTTTAGAATCTTGATCTATGGGTTGTTGATAAATCCCATAGCACGAAAGCCCAATATAAAATTGGTGACTTTGAATTGGAATCTGTTGGTCTTGTTGCCTGAAGGAAGCGTTTGGGGATGAGAATTGAGGAGAAGATGAAATCAAAATAGCCCAAAATTAGAGGCCAATTAAGAGACAAGAGCTTTACCGCATCCAAACATGTGCCTTGCCTTGCATGAGACCACAATAGAGACGACAAGAAGAAGAAGAAGTGCTAATAATGTGAAACATTAATATGTTGTGATTTACAATATGACTTTCTGTTAAAGCAAGAACAGTAACCTCGCACACCTTCAAATCCCACTTCCGTTGTTCTCGCTACCAAAGAGTACCAATCAAAAGTCACGCTCTTGAAGCTTAAATCAAGTCAATACTATTTTTGAATCTAGAGCAAATCGAGAAGGGAGTATGGGCGAAGAGAAGGAATACGATCTTGGAGCAGCGATCAAGAGACTAGGGTTTTTTCTCTTGCGGGAAGAAAGGCTGAAAGAGTGTGGGTTTTTTCTCTTCTCTTACTTTGCCATTTCTAAGATCAACCCTGAGGTTTTGAAATATGTGATTGCCTCTGCTACGAACTAGGGCTCTCAAGCCTGCAATGTGATTCCTTCGAAGAGCCCTATTTTGGTGCCGGCAACAACAACAACTCTGCGACCACCGTGATTGCCATGATGCTCCTGTAGCAGCTCTTGATGTCAAAGGGTGTGGCTAGAGCAGGAGATTCTGGGTTGATTTTGAGAGATGTCAGGGTTTGAGGACGAGAGAGTAATGGAGATCGTTTTGATGGATTGATCAGTTTCGACGTGTAATAAACCTGTAAAGGGTTTGACCCATTGAACCCAACTCTAGTCGGGCCAATCGAATTGATCTGGTCAGGCCTTTCATGCATAGGCCTATATTCAATTAATGAATTCATCATAAGTACTTTCAATGAATAATTGTATATACGAAAATGAATAATTTTAAGTGTTGTGCTTATTTATTGAGGGAGAATTGGGAAGAATGTTAAAAATATTACTCGATTAATTAAATAATTAAACTTTTATAACTTATTATTTCAGACCCACTTACTTAAATTACGCGTCCTTCGTATAAAAATATTATTTTGTGGTCAATGTTATAGGGCTAGCTAGCTAGCCATTGTTTAATCTACCTAACCTTATTAATCTACCTAATCTATATAACCTAATTAATCTACCTAATCTACCTAACCAACCAACCTAAAGTTTATTATGAAATAATACATCAAATATTATAAATGCAAAGCTATCCGATGGCTCTTAATTAAATAACTAGTCATTGACTTGACCGGGTATAATCAGGTGCTGTTGGTGCAGGAAATTAGGTTTAGTAATTTCACTAAAAAGTGGCAACTTTGCTCACGAGTTTATGCTAAATCTCGAAATTTTTCTTGTTGATTATATTTTTGAAGGTTGGCATTTTAACATTCGAATGTTAGATGTTAATTTATATTTTTGAAATTGACTATAATATATATTTGTTTATATATATATATATATAAGCGGGGCCCTTGTCCCTGTTAGAGGGGCTAGATGCATGGCAAGAGCATCGCTTTTTAATATTAAAGTTGTATAAGCTAATATTAAAGAAAATTGAGAATAGAAATTAAAAAATAATACACACGTTAAATAATATTGTCCATTAAATATATTGACAATAAAAAACCAAATATGATTAATTTTTGCAAAGAACACTCATAACTGCTGGTTTACAGAAGATTGAAACTCATCAGTCAATGTCTCAATCTTATTGTTTAGGACATCTACATGATGGGCAAGCTATCCGACATTCTGATCTATATGCGCAATCTGTCGATCGATTTGAATGTCCATATGCGCCTTCATATCTACCATCATTGCATCAATCCAAGTAGGTCGCACATCCTCTGCAAATGCACCCGTCGGCTGCTGACTACTACTCACATATAGGGGAGCAACACCAGCCCCAGACTCGATTGGAGGAACAAGATCTGATCATATAGTACCAGAAACTATGCGCAAGCCCGACTGGATGTGATCTTATGTGCCACAGGGTCTACATTTGTTGCAACAAAAAGTTGCAACATGTGGAAGAAAGGCAGCAGCTGACTCTGGTTGAAGGAGTTCCGCCTCTCGAGCTTCATGCGGTCTTTGTCACTGAGGATGTAGAAATCCTAATCCCTCTCATCATCACTAGCCTCAAAAACAATATCCTCGACCTCAGACCGATCGACATCATGACTGGCCATAGAGTCACTAGGGTCCATAGATGAGGTAGAAGTGCCTACATCTACCTCAGATGTGCCTGGAGCTGATGTAGCTATTGTTCACCAGTGTGATACCCCGTATTTGCGTGTATTTTTATAAATGAATTATTTTATTTAATTTAAATATTGGCTCTCTTGTTTTAAATTTAACGTGTTTCTTGTTTGATTTATTTTATGATTTTTAAATTGTGAGATTTGAATAATGTATTTTCTTGATATTAGTAATTATTTCACATTTAAATTACTCTCTAGCTTGAATTGTTTTATTGTTGAGTTTTAACTATTTTATTTTATTAATATTGAGTTGTAGTGTTTTTATTTGACTTTTATTTATTTTATTGTGCTCTTTATTTTAAATTAGTTTATTGTTGGATTTTATTATTTTATTCTACTAAATCACTGAGTTTAAATTATTTGATTTAAATTTCCATTTTAAAATCTATTTCATTAGATCTGTTTCAAGACTCAGATTGAAAACACTGGATCTCATTTTCTTTCCCTTCATTTTCTTTTCCTCTGTTTCCTTTTTCTTTTTCTTCTTTCTTTTTCTTTTCTTTCCTCTTCTTTTCCCGAGTCTTCCTCGTGCACCATCATCCCGCGTCACTGCCTAGCCCACCATCTTCCCCACTCACCGGTGACCTCCCCTACACCGGCCACCATCCCCATGCCCCACTCTCTCTCTCTTAGCCGTGTAGGGTCCAAAATGGCCATGAATTTACTAGGCCACGACGCGCCACCCAACGGAGCCACCATCTCCCGCCGACCAACATCCTCCTCCAAGCTCAGCTCCTAACTCACAGTCATTCGCCACCATGAAGCCCACCAAGACCCACGGTTTTTCCTCAGTTCTGCCACCTGTGCCACCATGCCACCTCATCACCACCACCAACAGCTTCCCCATCCATCATTGACCTCCCCTATCCAATCTCATGCCCCACCATGACCTATAGCCACCACACTCTCCCTCACTTACCCACGGCTTCTTTTCCTTAAAGTTGGCTGTTCTCTATCGTGCGCCGACACCCACGGTCACCAGCCACCACCATCAAATCCAATGACCTTCATGAGCCCCTTCATGGCCAACCCAAGCCTCCTGTAACTCTTGTTCAAAATTACCACTTTGTGACCCACGGCCACAATGCATTTTGCACTGTGATTTTGCCTTTTCGCCACTTTCTACAGCTCATCAATTCTCTGAAAATTTTTTTATAGCGCTGTAAGTATTTTGTGAACTACTCTTGTGATTTAAATATATTTATGCTTTAACAACTATTCTGTGATTGGTTGTTGTGCCGGACTAAGTTCAAGAAGTTTGGGGGTCGGTTGAAATGGAGGACGGAATTGTTTGTTGGATTTGATGATGTTGGGTTTTGTTGGATATTTTGTGACTTGTCGCAGGCATTGCATGGTGTACGCATGTTCATGTTTGTAACATGAAAAGTGGAATTTTTGCATATTGCATGCATGTTCACGTGTTGGAAAATCGAAATTGGGTTTTTGTGTAAAAGTGGATTTTTGGGTGCGTGTGTATCACGACCCCAAGCCGAAACTGGGCATTATCTCGGTGGAGCTCCTCTAGTCATTTGGAAGCGCAATCTACTGAGTGACGTCTCCTGAGTTGTCGTTGGGCGACAACAGGATCAGACGGGATAGTAACACTCTCGTGTAGACTCCGTGGCCCCTCTGCTGGCGGGGGTTAAAGGATGTTTGGCCACGAATGCGCTAGGCACAGAACTGGGCATTTGCTCGTTACGAAATCACACGCATAGCAGTTACCCATGGTGTGACGAAGGGAGTCAGGGTGTGCAGATCGCCCCTAGGGGAGGCCATGGTGCATGCAGATTAAAATTGGTTAATGGGTTTGATAACCGATATTGGGCCACTGTCCAGGAACAAATTGTTTAAGAATAATCTAATTTTTCATATATTTTCAATATATGAATTAGTTTTTATTGCAGTATATGTAAATGATTTAAATGCCATTGAGACTCTAGAATAATTCATTAAAAATACACATATTTGAAATATAAATGAGAAACTATTTCAGCTTTGAGGTGGAGATGAATGAAATTATTAGTCTTGAAATACCATTTCTTAAATCAATTAATATTTTAGATTCAATTTACAGTTTTGTAAGAAATGGTGCATGATTAAAAGAGAAATAGAAGAGAGCACATAAAACATCTACCAGGAGTTAGAAACACATCATGAATATTTGTGAAATATTATTTTATTATTTCGAAATAAAATTATAGAAATTTGAAGTTTTTTACCTCATTCTTTAAACAATCTTGTTTTTCATGAAGTTACATGTCATCTCTATCTCAAGGAGTAAGCAATCGGAAAGAAGAGTCAAGAAAGAATATTAAATTCTTATTCTCTTATTTTATTGCTCCTACTTTCATATTAGACTCATGAAAAAGTTTCTCAATGATACGTTAAAAACTATTGTTTTCTTTTTAAGATTTGTAATTATTTAGATTTTAATATTGTGTTTTTTTCCTTAAATTACGTTAAAAAATTATTTAAAAAAAAGTTTTATACAGTAAATTTTCGGTTGCTCTAGCAGCTTCCATTGATATTTTATCAATTAAACTCAAAATAATTAATTAGTTTAGGTAGATTAAACATTGACTAATTTGGTTCACGTCACATCACCTGGATAATTAAAATAATATTTTTTATATAAAGGAGAGTAATAATTCTATTTAATTATAACAGAAATAATATGTATAAGCACTCTTTTTAAAAAGAATAAATAAATATAAAATTCTTATAAAAAATTGATTTTTTAAGTTTTCAAAAGAAATGTGTAATACTTGTGTAACTTATAACTATACCTTACATTAATATTTAGCTAGACACATAAAAACCGAGATGAGCGAATGCATCAATTAATAGATAATAGTATAATTATAGTTATATAGTTATTAAGAGTATTAAAATATAATTAATTATCAATTACATTTCCTTATTGGTAGGTGTCAACTAGCTGTCTGTCTCTTGCGTGTTAACTTCTTCAGGAGCGGATTCCTCAAGTGGGGAATCCTCAATGGGTTCCGGACTTGGTGGAGGAGGAACATTTCTTCGTTGTCATTTTGGTATTATCCTTAAAAATGATTAATATGATACATAAAATTAATTAGAAGAAATGATTAAAAGTATAATATTGTATATTCACCTCTGTGAATGCAATATTTAGTACTTTTATTCTTCATCTTTGGATGTATTTTTCATGCTTATTTTAGAATCTTCCTCAATAACATCCTCGTTGTTGTCATCAACCTCTTCTTCATCCTCTTTATCCACTTCCTCCCCGGATTCTTCTTCATCTTCTTCTTCTGACTCTTTTTCTTCTTGTTCTTATTCTTGTTCTTGTTCTTCTTCACTTATTTTGGATGAGTCGAGATGGATGGATGGGACGTCATCTCTACACAAGGGGAGTAACTCGAGTGCATTGAGGTCAACAAACAAGTTAATACCCTCCCTGTGTTCTTGGTTGGCCTCTACAATTGGAGTGCCATTTTCATCTCCACTATTTTCATGATCCACACTCGTTCTTGCTTCATATATATTTCAGTGACAAATTTTTGTACGACTCGCTAAATTATCTCTCCACTATCTTCATCAATGCTTTTCCTTGAATCAATCAAGTAAAAGACTTAGGTAGCTTGACAATCCAATACGAATGGATCATTTTTGTACCATTTAGATGCAGTATTGATACTCGTAAAATGATTATCCCTATGTATAGAAACCCGACCACCGCTTAGATCTCAGCAATCACATTTAAAAACATATGGCATAGACTCACCCAAATATTTCAATCTGATAATATTACGTATGATACCATAATAGTCAATATCATCTGTTCCATGACTACCCTCAACCAACACACCACAGTTTTGAGTCTTTCTATTACCTTCACGGTCAAGAGTATGGAATCTATAACCTTGAACCGTACATGCAGTGTATTAAAGTGCTTTGTTTAAAGGACTACAAGCCAATGCATGCAATTCAGGAGAAACTGAATTATATTCACAAGCACATTGTTCCAAAATCTAATAATTGAAATAGGGACAAAATTAACTAAAAATTACCCAAAATTAAAAGTTCCAAAATCTAACAAATATGTAATTTTAGTTCATACATGTCATTCAAACCATCCGGGAAATTCTTCCTCGTCTCTTGCCTCTATATTCTCTATGCCTTATGGGCTAAGTTTGTCTATGTGCTCAGTGTATATAATTGCAAAAGAATATTATTTTGAGTATAAAAGTTATAGTTAACCTTTTCTAACTAGAATTATTTGGAGCATGCAACGACATACCTGAGATAGTCATTAATCTCTCGATAATTATTTAGAATGTACCACCGAACTTTACTCAACTCTCCATCAATTAAATCGTAACCCGTTTGTGCACCCAAAGGTCGTACATTCTATGAAAACATTGATAGTTCACGAGGAGGCAGAGCAGGAAGATTAGCATTTTGCTCTTGACGATTCAAACAACACGAAGATATAGAGAGTAAAATGTTAATCATTCATCATATATATAAGCCTCTTGAACCCTTAGCTCTAGCTTTATTCCCAACAGTGCGCTTCAGTCGACTCAAATATCTTTCAATTGGATACATCCAACGAAACTGAAACAGTTCCACCCAACAGTATCTCTCGGGATAAATGTATTGCTAAATGGACCATGACGTCAAAAAATGATGATGGAAAGATCTGCTCGAATTTACATAGTATAGTAGCAATGTCCTCTTCCATCTTCTGCAACATATGTCGATTTACTACCCGAGCGCACAAATCTTTGAAAAACATACAGAGTTCGGATATGGAGACATGTACATTAGATGTCAACTTTCCATGAATTCCCACCGATAATAACTTTTGCAAAAATAGGTGACAATCATGACTTTTCAATCCACTAATTTTCTAGTCATCAAGGTTCACTCATCTACCGATATTTGAAGCATAACCATCTGTTAACTTCACACCTTGCAACAATTTGTAAAAGTTCATTCTCTCCTTTCTCGTCATCGTAAAACATGCATGCTGTATGACCACCCTGTCACCCTCCACCAGCAAATGTAGATTATGTTTCTCTCAAGATCTTTCCCCATCTTAATCACGTCTTTCGTTTTTTTGTTAGTGCTTATCAATGTATCCAGTATATTATCACAGATATTTTTCTCTATGTGCATTACATCAAAACTATGTACAACGTGCAAGACGACCAATACAGCAAGTCCAAAAAAATACTACGTTTTGTCCAATTCAATTCTGTTACGCCTAGCTTTCTCTTATTCTTTCCCCAACCTTTGCCAAAACTATTCATTCTAACATTCACCGGTTGTTCGACTATCTCTTCTCCAGACAACTACTTTGGTGCAATTCTGCCTCTACTCTCCTATCAAACTTAGCGCATTCTCTTCTTCATGCATGATTTGCTAGTATATAACATCGATGACCCATGAAACATATCTTCTGAGAATATTTTAACCACTCACTAGTAGTTTTTTTATTATATATCATATATGCTAACTTCCCTTTAGTACCCCAACAGGAAAGATTCCCATATGCAGGAAAGTTATTTATTGTCCACATCACCGCAACATGCATCTGAAAAGATGTCAACATGGATGCATCATAAGTTCTGACACCTGTTTCTCATAACTCTTTTACCTCTTCAATCAACGGCTGCACGAATACGTTAATGTCATTCCCAAATGATCTGTGGCCAGACATCTGGAGCGAAAGACCTTGAGAGAGAGATGTTTTCATCATTAGAGGTTGGGGCCTAGTATGCACATTGAGGGGAAACATTTACCCTACAGTGGTTCACGAGTTTTACATGGAGATGGCCACCATTCCTCATGATGCATGATGCATACTCCCACATCATCACTGTACATGGTGTATAGTTTGAGTTTTCAAGGGTTGTCATTGCTGAGTTACCTCAGATCCCACGTCACCTACTTGAGGCAACAACTGCTCAGACTAGTTGTGACGCCCCCAACTCTCGTGTACGGACACTTGGAAATCGAGGCATCGGGATGATGACAACACGGGTCACACATCCCAACGATAAGTGTCAAGTGTGTGTATAAGCAATAAGTGTACAACGAAAATAACAGAATGGAACAAATAAGGTCGGTCGACTAAGTATCAGAATTTTGTTTAAATACAAATTTCCAAAATAAAAAGCTTGTCAAAGTTATACAAATATCCAATAAAAACATAAACAAACCAAAACTTAATAACCAAAGCATGAAGCCAATCCCAACCCCCAAAAAAGTGATCTCTGATCACCTTTCCGGTAGAGCCTCATCCTTGGGCTCTGCATCCTCATCTGCAACAAAATCTACGGCACCAAATAATGGTACCGCAGGTAAGTAATCATCCAAATAAACAACGAGATAAAAATACATTCATGCCAAACAAAATGCACGACATATGGTACTATATACATGGGACTCTAAAAAATCATCCTTTACCCAGAAAGAATAATTTTCAATCCATGCCAAAAATCTCATTTGGCCCAAAAATCCAATCCAATAAAATAGTCCTGCCATTTTCCCAGAAAATGGCCCAATATAAATTCCATAAGTCCAATCTTGCTATTTTCCTAGATAGTGGCCCAATATCGGTTATGAAACCCATTAACCAATTTTAATCTGCATGCACCATGGCCTCCCCTAGGGGTGATCTATACACCCTGACTCCCTTCATTACACCATGGGTAACTACCATGCGTGTGATTTCGTAACGAGTGAATGCCCAGTTCTGTGCCTAGCGCATTCGTGGCCAAACATCCTTTAACCCCCGCCAACAGAGGGGCCACAGAGTCTACACGAGAGTGTTACTATCTCGTCTGATCCCGTTGTCGCCCAACGACAACTCAAGAGACGTCACTCAGTATATTGTGCTCCCGAATGACTAGAGGAGCACCACCGAGATAATCCCCAGTCTCGGCTTGGGGTCGTGATACACACACACCCAAAAATCCACTTTTACACAAAAACCCAATTTCGATTTTCCAAAACGTGAACATGCATGCAATATGCAAAAATTCCACTTTTCATTTTACAAACATGAACATGCGTACACCATGCAATGCATGCGACAAGTCACAAAATATCCAACAAAACCCAACATCATCAAATCCAACAAACAACTTCGTCCTCCATTTCAACCAACCCCCAAACTTCTTGAACTTAGTCCGGCACAACAACCAATCACAGAACAGTTGTGAAAGCATAAATATATTTAAATCACAAGAGTAGTTCAGAAAATACTTACAGCACTATAAAATAATTTTCAGAGAATTGATGAGCTGCAGAAAGTGGTGAAAAGGCTACATCACAGTGCAAAATGCATTGTGGCCGTGGGTCACAAAGTGGTAATTTTGAACAAGAGTTACAGGAGGCTTGGGTTGGCCATGAAGAGGCTCATGAAGGTCATTGGATTTGATGGTGGTGGCTGGTGACCGAGGGTGTCGGCGCACGATAGATAACGGCCAACTTTAAGGAAAAGAAGCCGTGGGTGAGTGAGGGAGAGTGTGGTGGCTATAGGTCATGGTGGGGCATGAGATTGGATAGGGGAGGTCAACGATGGATGGGGAAGCTGTTGGTGGTGGCGATGAGGTGGCATGGTGGCACAGGCGGCAGAACTGAGGAAAAACCGTGGGTCTTGGTGGGCTTCATGGTGGCGAACAACTATGAGTTAGGGGCTGAGCTTGGTGGAGGATGTTGGTCGGTGGGAGATGGTGGCTTCGTTGGGTGGCGCGTGGTGGCCTAGTAAATTCATGGCCATTTCGGACCCTACACGGCTAAGAGAGAGAGAGTGGGGCGTGGGGATGGTGGCCGGTGTAGGGGAGGTCACCGGTGAGTGGGGAAGATGGTGGGCTGGGTGGTGACGCGGGACGATGGTGCATGGCTGCACCGATGGTAGTGAGAGAGAGACGCACGAGAGGGAAGAGACGGGCGCCTGGCACACGGGGAAGACTGGGGAAAAGAAGAGGAAAGAAAAGAAAAAGAAAGAAGAAAAAGAAAAAGGAAACAGAGGAAAAGAAAATGAAGGGAAAGAAAATGAGATCCAGTGTTTTCAATCTGAGTCTTGAAACAGATCTAATGAAATAGATTTTAAAATGGAAATTTAAATCAAATAATTTAAACTCAGTGATTTAGTAGAATAAAATAATAAAATCCAACAATAAACTAATTTAAAATAAAGAGCACAATAAAATAAATAAAAGTCAAATAAAAACACTACAACTCAATATTAATAAAATAAAATAGTTAAAACTCAACAATAAAACAATTCAAGCTAGAGAGTAATTTAAATGTGAAATAATTACTAATATCAAGAAAATACATTATTCAAATCTCACAATTTAAAAATCATAAAATAAATCAAACAAGAAACACGTTAAATTTAAAACAAGAGAGCCAATATTTAAATTAAATAAAATAATTCATCTATAAAAATACACGCAAATACGGGGTATCACACTGGTGAACAATAGCTACATCAGCTCCAGGCACATCTATGGACCCTAGTGACTCTATGGCCAGTCATGATGTCGATCGGTCTGAGGTTGAGGATATTGTTTTTGAGGCTGGTGATGATGAGAGGGATTAGGATTTCTACGTCCTTAGTGACAAAGACCGCATGAAGCTCGAGAGGCCGAACTCCTTCAACCAGAGTCAGCTGCTGCCTTTCTTCCGCATGTTGCAACTTTTTGTTGCAACAAATGTAGACCCTGTGGCACATAAGATCACATCCAGTCGGGCTTGCGCATAGTTTCTAATTCCCTTGGCACGTGGAGAGCCCATTGACTTGCCACTCGTTATATTTGACCATCGTTACCAGGTGACCATCGTCTCAACGAACAACCTCCCATACAGAGTCATCATCAATCTGCTATTACTGGCTCGAGGAATGCTATTCTGGGCGGAAGAGATGATGATAGACCAGATGAGCCCCATCAACATGACCACACACCGTCAAAGTATTGGATAGGGGAGGGGTATGCTCGACGTCATTTTGGTACTATATGATCAGATCTTGTTCCTCCAATCGAGTGTGGGGCAGCTGTTGCTCCCCTATATGTGAGTAGTAGTCAGCAGCCGATGGGTGCATTTGCAGGGGATGTGCGACCCGCTTGGGTTGATGCAATGATGGTAGATATGAAGGCGCATATGGACATACAAATCAATCGACAGATTGCGCATATAGATCATAATGTCGCATAGCCTGTCCATCATGTAGATGTCCTAAACAATAAGATTGAGACATTGACAGATGAGTTTCGATTATTTGTAAACCAGCAGTTATGAATGTTCTTTGCAAAAATTAATCATATTTGGTTTTTTATTGTCAATATATTTAATGGACAATATTATTTAACGTGTGCATTATTTTTTAATTTCTATTCTCAATTTTCTTTAATATTAGCTTATACAAATTTAATATTAAAAAGCGATGCTCTCGCCATGCATCCAGCCCCTCTAACAGGGACGAGGGCCCCGCTTATATATATATAAACAAATATATATTATAGTCAATTTCAAAAATATAAATTAACACTAACATTCGAATGTTAAAGTGCCAACGTTCAAAAATATAATCAACAAGAAAAATTTCGAGATTTAGCATAAACTCGTGAGCAAAGTTGCCACTTTTTAGTGAAATTACTAAACCTAATTTCCTGCACCAACAGCACCTGATTATACCCGGTCAAGTCAATGACTAGTTATTTAATTAAGAGCCATCGGATAGCTTTGCATTTATAATATTTGATATATTATTTCATAATAAACTTTAGGTTGGTTGGTTAGGTAGATTAGGTAGATTAATTAGGTTATATAGATTAGGTAGATTAATAAGGTTAGGTAGATTAAACAATGGCTAGCTAGCTAGCCGTATAACATTGACCACAAAATAATAATTTTTATACAAAGGACGCGTAATTTAAGTAAGTGGGTCTGAAATAGTAAGTTATAAAAGTTTAATTATTTAATTAATCGAGTAATATTTTTAACATTCTTCCCAATTCTCCCTCAATAAATAAGCACAATTATTCATTGAAAGTACTTATGATGAATTCATTAATTGAATATAGGCCTATGCATGAAAGGCCTGACCAGATCAATTCGATTGGCCCGACTAGAGTTGGGTTCAATGGGTCAAACCCTTTACAGGTTTATTACACGTCGAAACTGATCAATCCATCAAAACGATCTCCATTACTCTCTCGTCCTCAAACCCTGACATCTCTCGAAATCAACCCTGAATCTCCTGCTCCGGCCACACCCCTTGCCATCAAGAGCTGCTGCAGGAGCATCATGGCAATCACGGTGGTCACAGAGTTGTTGTTGTTGGCGGCACCAAAATAGAGCTCTTCGAAGGAATTGCATTGCATGCTTGAGAGCCCTAGTTCGTAGCAGAGGCAATCACATATTTCAAAACCTCAGGGTTGATCTTAGAAATGGCAGAGTAAGAGAAGAGAAAAAACCCACACTCTTTCATCCTTTCTTCCCGCAAGAGAAAAAACCCTAGTCTCTCAATCGCTACTCCAAGATCGTATTCCTTCTCTTCGCCCATACTCCCTTCTCGATTTGCTCTAGATTCAAAAACAGCATCGACTTGATTTAAGCTTCAAGAGCGTGACTTTTGATTGGTACTCTTTGGTAGCGAGAACGACGGAAGTGGGATCTGAAGGTGTGCGAGGTTACTATTCTTGCTTTAACAGAAAGTCATATTGTAAATCACAACATATTAATGCTTCATGTTATTAGCACTTCTTCTTCTTGTCGTCTCTACTATGGTCTCATGCAAGGCAAGGCACATGTTTGGATGCGGTAAAGCTCTTGTCTCTTAATTGGACTCTAATTTTGGGCTATTTTGATTTCATCTTCTCCTTGATTCTCATCCCCAAACGCTTCCTTCAAGCAACAAGACCAACATATTCGAATTCAAAGTCACCAATTTTATATTGGGCTTTCGTGCTATGGGATTTATCAACAACCCATAGATCAAGAATCTAAAGAGACCCATATTGCTAATTGTGATTCCCAAATCCCTCAAATCTAAGAACATGATTGATGATGGTGGAGCTTCTTGGTCTGTTGGTGCAATGGGTTGTGGTGTGTTGGTGCTTAGAAAATGAAGAAGGGAAAAAGTCCAAGAGGTGAAATGCAGCGTTCGGTTATGAAATCTTTTACCTGACCCGCAACATGGGGCTGGGTCGGGTCAGTTTTGCCTTAGATGGTTGTCGGGTCGGTTTGGGCCGGCCATAAATCTGCCTTCGGTGGATTGGGTTGCAGGCCTAATTGAATATACACTTATACAATTATTTATTTCTTAAACTCCGTAGCAACGATTTATTTAAAACATACGTCACTTTAGTTATAAACATTTTTGTTCTCTCGATCTTTTGTAAAATAAAATTATAACGATATTGTTGTTTCATAAAATATGTTTTTACATGGATGAGTTGTTAAAAAAAGATTAATAGAAAAACTGTGTCCATACATACTATTATTTTTCGGTGAGAAATGAATCAATATAAATCCTTTCATTTCTATACCATATGCACATAAATGCAACCATATATATATGTTGCCTTCAATTAAATTGATTATATTTTTATGAGATTCTGGTGGGGTTTTGATTCACAAAAATCTCTCAATTTTATTCCAAAATCTTGATGCCATAGTCTTCGGATCATAAAAATATAGATCTTGATTGCCTTAATTTCATAAAGGGAAGGACCCTCCAACGTTGTAACATTTATTTTTTCTTGACTATAAGTTATCATAGTTTTATCAATGCAGATTTGCTTAGGGGAAAAAATACAAAAACTATCACTTTAAAAATATTTTATCGATCTTTTCAACTTGAAAGGGAAGGAAATTAGGAAAGAAAATAGACATAAAAATAAGATAAATGGTAGTTGCAATTGTGATTACGTAAGTGTTGCACAACCACTTGTTTTGGCATAGCATTCCATTCCAATGTCAACTCCTCAAGGTTCTCTCTTATCCCTCAAGTTTGCAGCCAGGGCAACAATTGGAGATTTTACATTTTGGAGTTCCAATATAGAAAGTGTTCCCCAAAGATTTGCAAGCTTCCCCAACTCTCCAATGCAACATCCACTGCGTTGACTGATGATAAACTTGGTCAACGTCTGGAGACATTTGAGTTTACCTAGATTTTCCGGCATCTCCTTGATAACAGTTCCAGTAATATCAAGATGATGTAAACCGATGAGCTTTTCCATATCTCTTGGCAGTGCAATAAGATTTTCACAACCAGATAAATTTAATGTCTGTAAATTACACAACTTACATAAGCAATCAGGCAACCTTGTAAGTCGTGTATAAGAAACATCCAGATAGCGCAAGTGTTTCAATTTTCCAATGGACGCAGGCAACTCAGTCATATTCCAGTAGTGAGACAGAGAAAGCACACGCAAAGTTCTTAACTTTGGAAATAAATCACGGGGGACTTTTTGGATAAGAAAAGACCTATTGGTATTCGTGACGACTCCAACGCTATGAAAGTACGCAACAGCTTAAACTCATTAAGAACCTCGAACCTACTGTAGGGTTCAAATTGTCTTCTGACGTAGGAAAAATGCCTAGTCTTGTCGGAAATTTTGTGAGAACGATCATGATCAACTTCCAACCTAAAGGTAAATTCACCTGATACAAAGTTTGCTAAATCATTAATGAGGTTATGCATTACAAAACGTGATTCGTCTTCACTTGATCTTTGGAAAAATGATCTTGATAGAAGAGTGACGAAGTAATCATCACCAATTTGTTCCATTGTTCTATTTTCCGTTGCATGCAAGAAACCTTCTGCCATCCATTGTAAAATTAATTGCTCTTTCTTGAAAGCATGGTCTTTTGGAAATATTGAACAGTAAGCAAAACACGGTTTCAAATATGATGGGAGATATCTGTAACTTAATCTTAGAGCAGGAAGAATATTGTTTCTTTCGAGATTTGACAATTCCCATAACTCGCTACATAACACCTTCTCCCATTCACGAACATCTACCTTAAACCGTAATAGGCCCCCAATTGTCTTGATTGCTAAAGGTAGACCTTGACATTTTTTAACAATCTTTTGACCTAATTCTTGCAACTCTAAATGTGAACTGGAGTTAGCATCATGAAATGCATGTCTTGCAAACAGTGACCAACAATCCTGCTCTGGTAACTTCTTGACAGGATGAGTTGCAAAAGC
>QGSO01000557.1:142155-235713 GCA_011037825.1 Carya cathayensis
CGTGATTCGTCTTCACTTGATCTTTGGAAAAATGATCTTGATAGAAGAGTGACGAAGTAATCATCACCAATTTGTTCCATTGTTCTATTTTCCGTTGCATGCAAGAAACCTTCTGCCATCCATTGTAAAATTAATTGCTCTTTCTTGAAAGCATGGTCTTTTGGAAATATTGAACAGTAAGCAAAACACGGTTTCAAATATGATGGGAGATATCTGTAACTTAATCTTAGAGCAGGAAGAATATTGTTTCTTTCGAGATTTGACAATTCCCATAACTCGCTACATAACACCTTCTCCCATTCACGAACATCTACCTTAAACCGTAATAGGCCCCCAATTGTCTTGATTGCTAAAGGTAGACCTTGACATTTTTTAACAATCTTTTGACCTAATTCTTGCAACTCTAAATGTGAACTGGAGTTAGCATCATGAAATGCATGTCTTGCAAACAGTGACCAACAATCCTGCTCTGGTAACTTCTTGACAGGATGAGTTGCAAAAGCCCGCATGACTGATGCAACCTCATCATCGCGCGTTGTTACGATAATCCTACTTCCTTGTGCCCCAAATTTAAAGGGGCTGCTTAATATCTCCCAATCGTTATAATTCTTATTCCAAACATCATCCAAAACGAATAGGAATTTCTTTCCATTCAATTTCTCCTTCAGTTGAAGTTGAAGCTGATTTAGATCTTCAATATTACTGGTGGACAAAGTTACAGCATCTAGAATTGTTTTCGTTACTCTAAAAGGGTCAAATTCCTCTGAAACACAAACCCATGTTGTAAGGTTAAAATGCTCACGGACGTCCTTGTCATTGTATACAACTTGAGCAAGGGTGGTCTTGCCCATTCCCCCCATGCCGACTATGGCAATCACACCCACCTTATTGTCACTGGCATCATCTGTGATGGAGAGTAACTTATTAATTATTTGCTCCTTATCATTATTTCTTGCATAAATTTCTGTTTCTTCAACCAAAGAAGTGGTGGGCAATCTTTCATACGGTATCCCTCGAACGGTGCCTTGTGTGAGACCCATGACAATATGTTGACTTGCCAGATTTTCTAATCTCTCAAGTACCTCTTTTATGCTTAATTCTATCTTATTGAAAAAAAGAGACGTAAAGATGCTATTTCGTACCTTACTTGTAGTAGTTCCAAATTCTGCATCCAACCTAGATTGTAAGGCTTTAGTAGCAATCTCATCTAAGACGTCCTCTGCATCATAGACAGCATGTTTCAGCTCATCAACCCACTTTTTCACGCTTGGATTCATAACTTGTGTGTCCTCAGCATCTTCAAGCATAACTTCAACAGACAGCAATATTGTTTTCAACTTGTTCAAGAGCCCATCGTTTAGTTTTCGCCCCCTTAGAAAATCAACAAACTCGCCAGATGTCATTTTATCAAATAATATTTGAAGGAAGGGAGAGAGAACTGCTCCTCCCAGTTCGGCCATGTTTTGTCCTTTGAAATGGAATAAAACAAATGAAGGAAGGTGAGATTGCAAATAGCAGAGGGAAAAATCTGGTTTCAAGCTTTAGCAATGAGAACAAGGAGACAGCCTACTGCAGTGATGGTATTTTAAGTGCTGCTGATGGACTTATCACAGATGCTGTTTAATATTGGACTCTTTTATTTGTACTTTGCTTTATTTCTTCTAACATATTTGACAACTGAGGAAGACAGCTTTGGATGCCTTTTAATTTGCATATTAAAGTGGCCAACTTTGGTGAACACCACAACTCCATGCACTTGAAATGGTGGTCATTAATCAAAGCCTTTAATACTTGTGGACCCATTAAAATACTATTGTCATCTTTGGTCGTGGTGTTTGCATGCTTGGCTTCATTTCGTCATCTGGGCGGCTTTTTGTTCGGTTGTGATCTCGTTTGTTATCTTTCAATGACAATAATTGAGCGGAAATCATTAAAATAATTAGTCAAACCCAACTTTTGTGGGCAATCACTGACCAGTACTCCAGTTTGTTTAGAAAATGATAATGCACCTTTCCCAGAAAGATACCAAAAAAGAAAGAAAACAAATATTAATCAAGAGATGTTGTGAAATAAATTATATGACTATATTTAGCTAATCATATAGCGTTAGTCGTCAAATGGATAGTTTTTTTTTATTTCTATATATATTACTATATCTAATTTTTCATAACACGTTATTAGTGCTCTCTCACAATTCTTAAACCTCTCTCTTCTCTTTCTCTCTCTCTCTCTGCCAAACCCAAAAAAAAAAAAAAAAACCAAGGAGATCCAGCCATGTCTCTTCTCTCCGATCTCATTAATCTCGACCTCACGAACACCACATATGCTACTTTAGATGGAGCTACCATTCCTCAAGCGTGGTGATGCCGAAGGCCATGAACTCGATCCCAAAGGAAGCAGCGTACCAGATCATTAACGACGAGCTCATGCTGGATGGGAGTCCGAGGCTGAACCTTGCGTCGTTCGTGACCACGTAGATGGAGCCGGACTGCGACAAGCTCATCATGTCTTCCATCAACAAGAACTACGTCGACATGGATGCTCAAACCGATAAACGTCGAAGGGTGCGTGAAGGGAACGGATCTCCACCGTACGTTACCACAGCTCAGATCCAGAATTATTGGCGCAACCGGAGTTCATGTCCGAAGCTACGGATCCCAGATCTGAGACCAATCCTCGTGGGCGCAGCTACAACAGGTCACCACCATACCGTGGACGTGAGGAGTTGCCATATGCTAATGGAAATGGTTTGAGGGACTCGGTAACGAATCGGTGGGTCATATTCTCACCGGCAAGGGACCAGTCTCTGTAACACTTCGTCCTCTTCACTGCGGCAAGCCTTCAGGACTCCATGGACCTTTTAGCAAGCTCTTTTCAATCTTCGAGTCCAAACCAAGTAAACGATCGAGCCGCATGGCAGAAATTGCGGTTTGTTGCGGCAAGAGCGTTCATGGTTGGACCGTTGGACCGGATGGCTAGATTGTTTGAAAAAGAAAAAAAAAAAGAGTTTTGCTAGACATTTGCGTATTAATACGTATCAATATTAATTTATTCTTATTTAAAATTTAAATTAATACTATTTTTAATAAAATTTATTTTTTTATCAATCACATCAAACATATTAATATATAATTATGATTGTAATTATATTTTTCAAAAAATAAAAGACTTGAAAAGAAAAGAAAAAGGAATCTCTAAGACTGAGAGTGACGGAAAGATCAGAGAGAACAGGAATGGATAACAAGCTGTACTTGTCGTCGTCGCCGCCTTCACGGCTCTCTTCGCCGTTTGTGAAGTGGAAGCACTTCATGAGTTTTACATGTGCGGAAGATTTCCGAGCTGATTTTTTTGGCCGAGGATTTATCTGTTTCTATCGTTGGAAGACATACAGTAAATTTTCCAAGTGTGGAGGGAACAAACTCTCTGGCACGCCCAGTGGGACTCGAACCCACAAACTCTCAGCGTGCTTGAGAGCAATTTCATTTTTTTTATGGTACAGGGATCCGAGAAGAACCGATAAGAAGAATTTTGAGGATAACCACATCGGAAAAATATCTGAGTCGTGGATGGAGCTTTCACTACCACGTCCCTATGGAACTGAGGGACGAGTTCCATAGGGACGAAAACCAACGCATGACTTTCTGTCATTGGAGGTCCACTGAATGATGGAGGAGAGAGATGAGAACGTGGGTGAGCTGTCTGATAGCTACATGCGTGATTTCGCATTTGGAGAAGCTTTTCAAAAAAATAAAAAATAAAAAAACGGAAAGTTTGAGAGGAAGAGTGATGAGAGTTCTCACTACAAGACGAGGTTGTCCCACTTAGCAAAGAATAATGGAAGAGTGATGAGAGTACTCACTACAAGACGAAGTTGCCCCACTTAGCAAAGAATAATGGCAGTAATAGTAACAATCACGTGGGAGACTTTTGGCCATTATTGTTTTTCAAAAATAGCATAAGAAGGTAGGTGGGAAAGAGGCTTTGGAATAACAGGATTCGCGAAGTACTTGCCAATCTCATCAATTACAGTACAATAAAGATAATAAAATTATCTTTTAATTTATATGAGATTATAAAATAGTACGAGAAAGGAACGGTAAAGCAAATGCGAATAAAGCACGAAGTTTTTTAATTGAGAAGCTAGTAACCTTCTACTTCAAGTAAATTTTTCAATATATTATTTGCAATTCTCAAAGTGAGTATTAAAAATTATATTCATTATTATTACTTGATTAAATTCTAGATTTATTCACATAGTTTTCATACAAGTTCTATTTATTTTTATATACTTGTTATGAATTATTGATGATAAGATTTATCTTGGAATAGAAATTGAGCATCTTTAAAGGATTAATGCTCTAAATCGATAATAAGATTCATCTTGGAATAAAAATTGAGCATTCCTAAAGGATTGTTTTAAACCAATAATTTTATTGAATATCTCATAATAAAGGATCTATTGATTCCATAAGATAATTTAAATGAGTGATACGTGTACAAAAAGCTCATTATAATTAATGCACCTGAAGTTGCATAAATTGAAATTGTGTAGAGAAAAACCACTAAAGAATATATGTTTAAAATGAATGTCTCGAATGTGCTCTTGAAGTAGCAATATCGAATGCAAAAGTTCATAATATATTCTAAATTTATATATGGTTTTCTAGTGGCTAAGTAAAATAATGAGATTTTGCTAAGAAATCATGAACCACGTCCTACTAGTTCCACATCATTCCTTAAATTGAATGAAATTGGATTTATATCATTCCCAGAAGAGAATGACGAATTGTTTTCAAAAACACCAAGAGATTGGACGTAGTAATGAATATCTTTATAATACTTCAATGATTTCGAGCCAGAAGCTCGTATTGAAAATATTATCAGTTTTTTCTTTGAGATGATATTATACAACTATTGAATCAAATATGTTGATGAATCAAAAATGATATGATTCAAAATATTTGTATGCTTTTCATGATTATCTTGATCATCCAAAATCAATTATGATAAGTCGAATAATTTTTATATGGACGTCCATAAAAGAGCCAGAAGATTCTTTTACTATAAAGTTTTCTTACTATGAGCGGAAAGAAAAATTTGCTAGAAACAAATAAAATGAAATAATTCGACGTTATCTTGATTATCATACGTGAACCAGAAGTTCAGATAATAATTAATTTATGGATGCAATAAGATAAAATGTCTCATATTCTAGCTGCTAAAATCCCAGTGAGGATTGAAGTCCCAGTAGGACAATTAAGAAATTTAGCAGTCTAATGAACATAAGACATGTCTGAAAACGTGTGAAATCTATCTATACAAATGATAAAGCATCTCGAAAGAGAAAAACATAAAGAAAGGAAATTGGTGCTCCTGAATAGGCCATACCCACAAAAACAAGCAATAAAGTTCATCCAAATTTTATGTATAAAATTCTCCTGTATAAACTCTTGAAGAGTATAAATCTCCTGAAGAGTACCTCTTGAAAAGGTTTTTTATGAAATGTCTTCCCTTGAAGAGGGACAGGTACCTGAAAATAACGAGATCTCGATATTACATTTCATGAGTAAATGAGAAATTATGAAGAGAAATAAAACCGTTGTCGACAACGTATTTTCATATAAGATGACATTTGATATTACTAGAAGTAATAAAGAAAGTGAGTTCAGAATTGTCGAAGAATACCGACGTAAAAATATTGGCCAAAATAGAAATAAACAATTCCTGCAGAATTGATATCACTAGTAAAATGTGATGCATATGGACTTGTAGTCCAAACACTTATGAGGTGATGCTTGTTGAATATCAGTGGGTATTTGTATAAAGGAAATGAAAATGTGATTTATAAATCACGAATATATTTCCTGCAGAAATAATATTGATATGTTTTTGAAGTTAAAGAGATCATATTGAGATTTGTATTAACTTGATAGTTACCGAGAGTTTGGGTATATATGAAGCATAAAGTACTAAAGTACATATTCTATCAAGTTTTAAAATCCTTATATGATCTAATGCAAGCTAAACGCATGTGGAATATATTATTTTCATATATTTTCAGTATTTATATTATCTTTTATTGCAGTTTATATAGATGATTTAAATGTCATTGAGGCTCTAGAAGAGCTCATGAAAACTGCAGAAATCATGGATTGATTATGAGGAAACATACTCTCCTGTTATGGATGCAATCACATTCAGATTTTTGATTAATTTGGTAGTTACAAAAGGATTGGATATGCAGTTAATGGATGTGGTCACTGCATATTTATATGGATCATTAGACCATGACATATATATGAAAATCACTGAAGGATATGAAATGTCTGAAGTTTCTAATCTGAATACATCCAGAAATATATATGAAAATCTCTGAAGGATATAAAATGCCTGAAGCTTCTTATCTGAGTACATCCAGAAAACAATCCGGACGCATGTGGTATAAACGCATTAGCGAATATTTATTGAAAGAAGGATTTGAAAATAATCTAATATGCCCATGTGTTTTTATTAAGAGATTCCGGATTTGTTATTATTGCGTTGATGATTTAAATCTTGTTGAAACTCCTGAAGAGATCAGAAGAACTGCACATATTTGAAATATAAAACCCTTTCGGTTTCAAGGGGGAGATAAATGTGCATTATTAAATGAGAAATAAAATGGAGCACACAGAATATCTACCAAAGATAGAAACACAATATGAATATTTGTGAAATATTATTTTATTATCTCAAAACAAAATTACAGAAATTTGAGCTCTTCGCCTCATTCTTTAAACGATTTGCTCCTCTAAAATTTGCGTGGCATCTCTGTCTAAAGGAGTAAGCAATCCAAAAGAAGACTTAAGCAAGGATTTTAATTTCCTATTCTCTTGCTTTATTGCTTCTATCTTCATGTTAGACTCCTGAAGAAGTCGCTGAAGGATAGAAATTTTCTCATTGAGTTTGTCCAAATCATAAGATTTGGATTGTAGTCGCTGAGAAAATGCGTAAATAGTTGAAGAGTAATGGATACCGAGATTTACAAGCTCGTAGATAGCTTCAACATCTGACTTATTAGTCAGATCATTATTGTATTGTATTATAGCACTTGTGGTAGAAGCAGGAACAACTGATGAACGAGGTGCATAATACCTTATATATTGGCCATGAGAAGATTGCTGAGCTATTGCAGAGTAAGATTGCATAAAGAGATTGTAGAGTAAGAATGCAGAAAGAGATTGCAAAGTAAGAATGCAGGATTACAGAAAAATGAAGAAAATGAGATGCGAATGAAGATAAGCTGAATATCTCTTTTATAGAGAAAATTATGACTAAGCACCTCTATTGCTTCACGACATCTCTCGTGAAGTATCTCTTTACAAGAGACAAAAAGATATAGCATCATAGCTCTGCAGCGCCTGACAGCTATAGAAAAGCTGAAAAAGCTTGCGGTGCTTGTCTGATCTAAAAAGCTGGCCACCGTTTTTGTTGAAAAATGAGGTTAGCGGTTTAATATTGATGAATTCTTCACTAACTGTGTTATTTACAAGAACTCCAGAAAAACACAACTCCAGAAGAGTAGTGAATTCAATATTAAAATGATCTTGGATCAATATGGTGAATTTTACTATAAAGTCTTGAAGCACTTTTATATGGACAAAACTCATCCCCTGAGTACTCCAATGGTTGATCGATAATTTGATGAGCAGAAAAATCCATTGAGTACTCCAATGGTTGCTCGATAATTTGATGAGCAGAAAAATCCATTTCGTTTTTGTGAAGACGATGGAGAAATTCTTGGTCCTAAAGTACCTTATCTCCAGTTCAATTGAAGTCCTGAATATGTGATTATTTGGATCAAATCCACAATTAGATGGATATACAGATACGAGTTATCTATCAGATCCACACAAGAAGACCATTGCAATTCATGAGAAGAAAGTTGAAATTGATGTCAAGAAGATACGGTCAAGTGATAATCTGACAGATTTATTCACTAGAGCATTACCAACTACAACATTTAAGAAGCTTGTGCAGAATATTGGAATGCGAAGATTTGAAAACCTATTATCATGCACTTTTCAGGGGGAGTAAATGTCTTGAAGACTTGTGCTGATTGTACTCTTTTTCCTTCGCTAAGGTTTTATCCCATTGGGTTTTCCTTTGCAAGGTTTTAATGAGGTAATCTTAAAGCACTTGGCGATATACATGAATATTGTACTCTTTTTCCTTCGTCATTTGTTTTTTTTCCCACTGGGTTTTTCCTTGAAATAGTTTTAACGAGGCATATTCTTTATATGTGGTCATCCAAATGGGGAGTGTTGTGAAATAAATTGTATGACCATATTTAGCTAGCCGTCAAACGCATAGTGCTAGCCGTCAAACGCATAATCTCTTTTGTATTCCTATATATATCGCTGTATCCATTAATGAAATTCATAAGTTTCATAACAAGAGGAAACATTTTGAGATTTAACATGATCAACTCGTAAGTATTAGTACAGGCTGTGACTTAGGACTCGCTTTGGCACTCAAATGAAACATAACTGAGATGAGTGTGCTTATGTATCCAAACATAAAACTGAACATATATCATATTATCCCAGTAGATTTCAACTCATCTCACCGTCTGTTCATTGATTGAACAAGACGACTGACATAACCCACAGTCTAGTGATTTGCGACAGAGAGGGGGGGAGCAAATTTCATCAGTTTCCTTCAATTCCACAACGCCTCAAAACCCATCAGCGACCATTCCCTGCCATCCCTTCCTCCTCCCTTCTTCCATTCCATCCAAGGACAATGTCGACCAAAAGCAATGGTTATCGTGTGAAGCTAAGCTTCACATTTGGCCAAACTTCAGTGAATATCACGCGGATTTGTTATGAATATGAATTTGGCCAAACAATCTCATCTTCAAATGCTATGAACATATGTTCAATTACATACAAATAGCCCCTTAAGTGTAGAGTTTCTTTTTCCATATCGTCTTTTATAAAGGAAGGATCGTCCACATATAATTTTTTTTTTTTCCTAAAATTTCCATTTATTGATAGATTGATGTTGGCAATGTGAAAATAATGTTTGTTATTAAATTTTCTTCTCCCAGCCTTGATTTTCAGGAAGGATGCCTTTTTGCCTTTTGAATTTTCCATTCCGAGTCTTTGATTATAAGACACGGGAAGTGGGTCTTATAATCTTCGTTTATTGTGATAGAATTGTACGATAGATATTGTAGAATTCGGTTTGTATGTCTCTACCACTTGAAACTTTACAATTCAGAGCAGAACTTGAGGAGATTGAAATTACAATAATTGAATTTCTAAATCAAGTGGATTCTTGGTGGAAATTCAAACCCCCTGAACTCTAACTCATTTATACACAAAATGCAATCCAAACAAGCAAATGACTTAAATCCAACGGATCATGAAAAAAAAAAAGAACAGTTACAACATAAAGCCAAACGTCGTTGTTATATATTGGCTAATATCTCAGATTCTCATCTCAACTCGAGGTGTAAATTGACATTGAAATCATAAAAAATGACTGTTCGTCTGCACTAAAGTTTTGCCTTGTCACGTGTCTGCAAATTGTGAAAAAAAGTGTCACATGGAGACCAACCATTAAAAACAAAAACAGAGCAAGGTAGTCACTTGCTTTTACAATCATCCAAAATGTTTTTTCTTTATAAATTAAATAACAGATTTGATACTCACTAACAGACTTTTGATCAGTATAATGGTTTTGCCTCCGATCCCAAAATTAACTCTAACTCCACTGACATCCAAAGAGACAAAAGAAGAGTGGCAACCAATGGCGGAATAAGTAATTTTTTTGAGCGGGTCAGATTTTCTAGTGTCTGGCACATTGATACTAAAAAAAAAAAACTATATATAAAATTAGATCTCGATAATTTGCCATATATATTTAGAAATAAAATTATAAACATATGTCTTAATATATGTTTTAGATTTTTGACGATAATATTTTATGAAATAATATTCATTCATTATTATTTTTGTATGATATATTTAGAATTTATTTGTTTCGTAGAAAGTATCAAATGATCTTTTAAAATGTTATCTTTTATTCTAGTATATAAGCCAGTTTATTAAGTTTCATATAAACTCCAGATATTTTCGTATCATATTAAGTATATAATACTATAAAAGAGATATTAAATAAGTTTTTTCTTGTTCAATAAAGTCTAAACAATAAAACTTCTCAACTATTTTTCATATATATCACCAATCTTAAAAGAGAAATAATAGAGAGCACACAAAATATTTCCCAGGAGATAAAAATATAAAGTGAATATTTGTGGAATATTATTTTATTATCTCGAAATAAAATTATAGAAATTTGAAATTCTTCGCTTCATTCTTTAAACAATCTTACTTTTCATAGAGTTACATGTCATCCCTATCTAAAGGATTGGACAATCGGAAAGAAGAGTCAAGTAAGAATTTTAAGTTCTTATTCTCTTATTTTATTACTCATACTTTCATGTTAGATTCATGAAGAAGTCGCTGAAAGATATGTTAAAAACTATTGTGTTTTTTTAAGGATTTGTGTTTATTTATATTTTAAAATTGTGTTTTCTTCCTTAAAATACGTTAAAAAATTCTTTAAAAAAAAGTTTTATACAGTAAATTTTCGGTTGCTCTAGCTGCTTCCATTGATATATTTATCAACTAAACTCTAAATAACTAATAAGTTTAGGTAGATTAAACAATGACTAATTTGGTTCACGTCACATGATCTCATGGATAATTAAAAAAACATTTCAGTTTGGAGCTATCTAGCTGTATAACATTGACTACAAAATAATATTTTTTTTTATGTATAGGACAGTAATAATTCTATTTAATTATAACAGAAATTATATGTATAAGCGTCATGTATTTTTTTAAAAAAATTAAATAAATATAAAACTCTTATAAAAAAAATAATTTTATAATTTTAAACTCCACTATTTCCAAAGAAATGTATAATGCTTGTATAACTTATGAATGTATCTAACATGAATTTTAATTTTTAGTTAGATGCATAAAATGGTTATTGAAATAACAACATTGACCGTACCCCTAAATAAATTCTATAGGGGGGTGCATGGGTATATGTCACAATTCTTTGTCCAATTTTAATCAGCGTCAAATACTAGCAATGGAATAGACATAAATATTAATAACGCAAAACAAGCCAACTGCAAAGACTACACAGAATAAACCAATTTCACTATTTAAATATTCAAACGTCAATCATATCAATTGACATTCGAACAACAAAAGTTGACGTTCATTGGTTATGGTTCGAACGTATCATATTTACGTTTGAACGTTTATACATCTGGACGTTAACTGCATTATACGCTTGAATGTCTAATCTAACGTTAATGGAAGAATGTTTGAATGTAATGCGTATGACGTTCGGACATTAGGTTCAATGTGTATGGATAAGCATTCGACCACAACTGGTACGTGCAGAGGTTTGTTCGAACGTTAATCGTTTAAACATTCGAACTTTTTTTTCTTTTCAGGTTGAGTACGTTCGAACGTTATATTATATTTTTATGTAATTAAGTTCGAACGTTGGTTTGAATGTGAACCAATGTTCGAACATTTCTTATTTACATTTGAACGTACATATCAGAAATACTAATTTCATAAAATTAAACAAATATATACAAATTGTATCATATTACACCATCATTTAACAACTAACAATATCTTATAAGGTTTCAAAATTAGATATTAAAATTTGCATACAATAATAAAATTGATAAAATTCATTTTTTTTTCTTTTCTCGCCCACTTGAATTCTACTACAGTGACATAATACACTCCATTTGCACTTTCATCTCTCGCTGCACTTGCTCTTGGATTTTATTGCTTATTCTTTCCTCTTGTTCTCTCTGTTGCTCCTGCAAACGCATACCTAAATCAAACTGTAATTCCAAAGAAGACCCAAACTCTTGTTGTTTTGACCTCATATAGTCATTTTCTCGCCATAGTGCTTCTAAATCTTTAATAATATTATTAATTTGTGAAGTCGATGAGGTCATCGAGGATGAACCGGGATGTTTGAAAGAATGTCCCAAACCTTTTACCATATTAGATTTGGTCCTGAGCACTTGCGTGAATATTTTTATGTCATTAGGAGAGGATTCCTTAGAAGTTGACTGAATATCCATCATTTTTTCTTGCAATTAGAAAGAAAACACATAATAAGTAACATATTAAAATAAATACAAATAAAAAATAAGTTATTTACATGTTGTATAATTTATTTAACAAAAGTAACATCGCTAACATAATTATCTACAGCGAAATGATTCATCCACTCACTACGCTCATTAGTGTGAGTAGCAGCATAAACATGAATGAAGGAAAAATTTGCAAAATCATCATGTTTCTAACAAAGCCACATTGGCAATTTTAAAAGATAATGTTAGTATTTAAATAATTTGCATATCATAAAAATAAATAAATCTCTATAAGTTATTATTTTCCATTTTCTCAACAAGACGGTTGAATAAGCTGGAATTGGCATGATGGTGGACAGTCAGAGCGGATCTATTTTGTATATTTGTAGAGCTTAAGTGCTACAAAATTAATTAAGAATGTTAATTATAATATATGTACATATAATATATAGAATGAATATAAATATAAATAATTAAAGAATATAAATCTAGAATACCTGATAATCTAGACTAACACTCCGAGCCCTAAACTTATAAAAGAAAAGAAATTCGAATCAAACAGGCTTATCCTGATGTTGAATAGGAGTCGAAGATTGTTTGTTCTTAATCCTAAGAAAATTGAAACTGGTATGGGTGATATGGGTAGAATATGAAAGTGAGAAGATGTGAGAGTACCTTGAGCTACTATATTGCAAGGGATGAGGAAATAATATCGGGATGAGGTTGAGTGCTTTTTGAAGTGATATAAGATACTTAAATGACTAAGGCTCGTGCTCCTATTATGCCTCATAAAGTTCCAATGGGACTTAACAAAACACCTATGAGGCCACATCCCTGACCTAGACTAACACTCACAATTTATCACACACAACACTTTAATAGTATTTTTTATTACTTCATATATTTTATAAATAAAATGAAAAAAAAAATAAAAAATATGGAATTAACACTTTATTACTTCATATATTTTATTACTTTAATAATATTTTTTCTTACTTCATATATTTTATATATGTTAGTTAAGGATGCGTGGGTTGGTGATAGTTGGAACTGTGAGATGCTGGAACAACTAATTGGTGCGGAATTAACAGAGAAAGTTACTAGAATGGTTTGTGCTGGCAGGTCTAGGCAAGATATGCTGGTTTGGAAACTAGGTAAAGATGGTAGCTTCACTACAACATCTGCCTGGGAGTTTATTTGAGTGTGAGGAGACCATTTTAACTGGATGGAATGGATTTGGCACAACCTTTTGTCGAAGAAGACACTACAAGAAAAATTATCTTTTGCGACCAATTAATAGCAACGAAAAGATAATTAGTAACCAAATTTGATTACTAATAGTCCTTTCGTTGCTATTAATTGGTCAAAGGGCCATTTTTCTTGTAGTGAGACATCGATTTACATGTGGTGTGCTTGGTTTAAGTGAATATCTGTTGATGAAAAGGTGTAGCCCTGTGGAATTGTGATGGCTTCCAAATATGATTGCTACTCTTCACCTAAAAAGGAAACGTTGGATCATGTGCTTGCGACAGGCCAGATTGCGGAGCAAGTATGACATCTTGCTTCTTCAGTGCTAGGAGTTTCTTGTGTTGATTCTGGTAGTTGGTGGCACCGAGTGGAGGTTTGGCTGAATTGTGCAAAGAAAGGCACCAAAAGGGGTTTAATGATTGGTATTCTACCTAGTATTCTAACGCCATGCTTGTGGAAACGACATTGCTGAGCTCGAATGGAAGGCGTTCAGGAGACTTCAATGAGTGTTTAGAGGTCAATTTGGTTTTGGCTAGGCAACCTAGTAAAGGATATGGTTGATATAAAGTTGTCTCAGCTTGATCACCAACTTTTGAGTGCATTAGACATCCCGATTCATATTCGGAGGATGCTGATATTTCAGAAGGTTACTTAGTTGAAAGATCCATGTGGTTGGTAGAAATTGAATGTAGATGGTAGTTGTCGTGGGAACCATGAAAACTGTGGTGAGGGTGTGGAATGATACAGGATCACAGGGGCCACATTATGGCAAGTTTTTCTGCACAATATGGCTTCGGAACCAACAATGAGACAGAGTTACGAGCTCTGTTGCAAGGGGTTAGATCGTGTAAATCTATAGCCTGTATACACGTTATACTAGAATGTGATTCTAAGATCGTGGTGGACAAGTTGAAAAAGAGATGTTGCAACTTATGGTATCTTTGGGACTATTGGAATGATCTTATTCAAGTGTTGGATGGCTTGCAATATCAAGTGGTTCATCAGTTCAGAAAAGGTAATCAAGCAGTTGACTACTTAGCACGGCGAGGTGCAGAGGGAATTACATGGAGTTTTGGCCCGGACGTTTGTCTCCTAAGAGAGTTGAGAGGTATTCTTAGACTAGATGCTTTGGGTTTTTGGTCCCTTAGAAGGCATGCGGGTTGATAGCAGGAGCTCCAGGTGCAACAATTGAAGGTCACGTATGGCATTCTTCGGGGATGTTTTTTCGTCAAGTTTTGCATCACTCATGGCGTGGGTGATTTACACGGTAAGTTTGGTTTTGCTTGGTTTTTGTTTAGATAGGCATGTTTAGATTGGTCTTTATTGTTTTATTTATTTAGTTTAATGTATAGATTATTTATTTTTATTGGTTTTTTTGATGCTCAGGATGGTTTTTTCTTAAATATTTATAAATCTCACGTGTCCTACTTGTTATCATGGTATTTCTCTATCATAAATGAAAATAATCAATAAAATTAAAATACTGTCTCTTTTTTTAAAATATAAAAAATTTTTGTTTCGTGGACCAACACCATCTGATTACACCAGGTCAAGTCAATGACCCCAGTTGGTCCATGTGATCATATCTCATCGTTTATGGAAAACAAAATTGCGATAAAATTGTGGAATAATTGTCATTATATAAATGTACAGCTGGAAAATATTTTTTGGCTTTTTTTAAAAAACTTAAACGGTTGACGTCCCCTCTCAACAGTTTATTTATTTATTTAGATAATTTATAATCAGGCTTGAGAGCGATAGGCCAACAAACCTTGTTGAGCATCATTGGTGCCACGTGGCATTGTACCGGTGCATGGGGCTTATGTGTCGATAGCATAGCATATGAGGGTTCGATGAAGCACATGAGAGCCACATGGTAGGAGTACTTGTGCTCCCAAAATTATCTTTAGAGAGATGATATTTAAAGTACTAGAAAAATTTGACTACGTTGCAAGATTACTATTTATTATTAAACGATTTTTTTTTTGTATTAGTCTTAAATCCAATTAGGAAAAAGTGGATGAGATGCAGGTGTTTTCGCAAAATGTAAATAAAGAAATAATAAATTATAACTTTTAAATTGTTTTTTTTTTTCTATAATTACCAAATTGTATTAATTTAAAAGTGGAGGTACATGAGAAATGGGTGCGGTGTCCTGAACAAACTCCCCATTATACATCCGAATGTAGTTAAAAGAAAAGGTTACAACCGAGGCACCTCTAGCAACTATTTTGATAATGTCATTTTCCCGAATCTATTGCAAGGATGCTGCATTCTATATAGACATAAGAGAGAGATGGAAGACTGGAGGAGGTTTACGGGAAAGGTAAGACGTTGCAGTCGGTTTTATTTTTCGACCGTGAAAAAGCATACGTGGCATAATATTACTGAATAGTGTAAATTTTCTCTTGGCACCACATCTGGTCCATAGCATTTCTATTTTTTTTTTTATACAATTTTTTAAAAAAATCAAATTTTCCTATATACCTTTTCACCTTTTCAAAACTCAATAAAAGAAAATTTCAAATTTTTTCATAAAAATTATCAAAACCTCGTTAACAAATTAAACATGACTTTATTTGATTCGGCGTCGACTTTGCAAAAAAATTGAAACATAAAAAACAGGCCTTAAAAAAAATGGAACGTGTAATGAATTTGGAAATATACACACAAATATAAGATTGATATATAGTCGAATGAATAGATATGCATGATTTATGTGTCCATTCCTTTAAAATTAGCTTTATATATAGAGATGGAAAAATATTAATGCAGTAGTGGTACTAATTTCATGGACGTTGCCTTTGGAAAAGCGAGATGAGAAAGTCAAGTTCACATGGTATAATAGGGCCTACCAAGAAAGAAAATGCTAAGGAATTAAAGCTACCAGTACTACTAATTTCATTTCATGGACTTTGCCTTTGGAAATTAAAGAGAGATGAGAATCTAAGTTCACATGGTATAATAGGGCCTACCAAGAAAGAAATGCCAAGGAAGGCATGTACTAATTTCGTGGAAGTTGCCTTTGGAAAAGTGAGATGAGAAAGTCAAGTTCACATGGTATAATAGGGCCTACCAAGAAAGAAAATGCCAAGGAATTAAAGCTACCAGTACTACTAATTTCATTCCATGGACTTTGCCTTTGGAAATTGAAGAGAGATGAGAATCTAAGTTCACATGGTATAATAGGGCCTACCAAGAACGAAATGCCAAGGAAGGCATGTACTAATTTCGTGAAAGTTGCCTTTGGAAAAGATCATAGATGACAATCAATTAATTCCGACATGTACTTTAATTATTGATAATAAATTATAAAATGTTATAAATCGATTTGTATGATCATTTTTAACTATCAATTAACACCATCTTTAGCTATCAATTATGACTTAACCTATACATAAACTGCATTTATACTCCTATATATATGGGTATTGTTCCCTTGTATATGATTAGGTTTTCAGTATTGAATAACAATGGTTTTTCTTGCAATATCATTTTTCTTTTAGTTTCATAACATGTTATCAGCACGAAAGTTCTGTCGATTTTGAAGCTAGTAGTCTTCTACTTCAAAATCATGAATCTTATTGATGAACTTTTTATTTCTGAGATGAATAAAAGAGATGTATATCTGGCTGATAGTACTACAACTCACACAATTCTTAAGGATAAAAAAATATTTTCAAAATCTAACATTGAGTCCATACCATATCCGGTTAATCGAATCTAATTGAAGGCACCGGAAGAGCTTATATTGTGTTGCCCAATGACACCAAATTGTGTATTAATAATGCTCTATTTTCTTCACGATCCTAAAGAAATTTATTGAGTTTTAAGAATATACATCATAATGGTTGTCATATTGAAACCACAAACGAAGGTAGTAAAGAGTATCTTCTTATTACTAAAATAATTTCGAACTAGAAAACTCGTCTTAGAAAAATGGTCTGCTCTCTCATTTTGATTGTATTATACAAAAATGAGAATAATCAAATCACATGTGGTAATGCACCAGAAGTACATTGACCTCAAAGTATTTATGACTTGGCATGATCGCCTTGGACATTCGGGATCAATAATAATGAGACGAATAATTGATAATTCGTATCGGCATCCCCTAAAGAATTAGAAGATTATATTATCCAATGAATATCGGTGCTCTGCATGTTCTTAAGGTAAATTGATTATCAAACCATCTCTCTCAAAAGTTTTTTTTTGAATCTCCATCATTTTTACAATGGATTCATAAGGATATATGTGGGCTTATTCAACCATCAAGTGAACCGTTTAGATATTTTATGGTTTTAAGTGATGCATCAAGTCGATGGTCACATGTTTGTTTACTTTCCACTTGAAATATTGGTTTTGCTAAACTTCTTGCCCAAATAATTAAACTACGCGCACAATTCCTTGACTATCCAATTAAAACTATTTGATTGGACAACACATGTGAATTTACATCTCAAACTTTTGATAACTATTACATGTTAATAGGAATAGATGTTGAACATCCGGTTACCCACACACACTCAAAATGGTTTAGTTGAATCATTAATTAAAAGGTTTCAGCTAATCGTTAGATCTTTACTTATGAAATCAAAATTTCCTATTCTACTTGAGAACATACTATACTTCATTCAGTATCATTGATTCGGATTAGACCATCAAACATATCACAAATAAGACCGTAGTGGTACTAATTTCGTGGACGTTGCCTTTGGAAAAGTGAGATGAGAAAGTCAAGTTCACATGGTATTCTTAAAATCCAATTAGGAAAAAGTGGATGAGATGCAGGTGTTGTCGCGAAATGTGAATAAAGAAATAATAAACTATAACTTTTAAATTGTTTTTTTTTTCTTTTCTATAATTACCAAATTGTATTAATTTAAAATGGAGGTACAAGAGGAATGGGTGCGGTGTCCTGAACAAACTCCCCATTATACATCCAAATGTAGTTAAAAGAAAAGGTTACAACGCCGAGGCACCTCTAGCAACTATTTTGATAATGTCATTTTCCCGAATGTCTTGCAAGGATGCTGCATTCTATATAGACATAAGAGAGAGATGGAAGACTGGAGGAGGTTTATGGGAAAGGTAAGTTGCAGTCGGTTTTATTTTTTGACCGTGAAAAAGCATACGTGGCATAATATTACTGAATAGTGTAAATTTTCTCTTGGCACCGCATCTTGTCCCTAGCATTTCTATTTTTTTATATACAATTTTTTTAAAAAAATCAAATTTTCCTATACACTTTTTCAAAACTCAATAAAAGAAAATTTCAAAATTTTTCATAAAAATTATCAAAACCTCGTTAACAAATTAAACGTGGCATTATTTAATTCGGCATCTTTGCAAAAAATTGAAACATAAAAAACAGGCTTTGAAAAAATGGATTGCCAATGAATTTGGAAATATAAGTACAAAGATAAGATTAATATATAGTCGAATGAATAGATATGCATGATTTATGTGTCCATTCCTTTAAAATTAGCTTTATATATGGAGATGGAAAAATAATGCAGTAGTGGTACTAATTTCGTGGACGTTGCCTTTGGAAAAGTGAAATGAGAAAGTCGAGTTCACATGGTATAATAGGGCCTACCAATAAAGAAAATGCCTTGGAAATTGATTTCATTTCATGGACTTTGCCTTTGGGAAAATTGAAGAGAGATGAGAATCTAAGTTCACATGGTATAATTAATAGGGCCTGAGTCCTCTCCGTAAGGTAGAGGTTTCCCGCTTTGTTTTCTGACAAAGCTTATGTCTCTTGAACGGAAGTTCATAGAGTTGTGATCTGAGTTTTCTTGTGATTCTCTCTGTTTCGAAGTTAACTAATGGCCGATGAGCTAGCGTCGATATGGAGTTCTATGAAACTAACAGAAGAGGAGCAACAAGAACTGGTCCTGCTAGAGGAGATTATCCAGTCCACAAAACTGAGAGGAAGTCACTGCATCTTTGCCCTCAACCTGAATGATAGAAGTGTTAATCGAGAGGCTTTCAAGTCCACAATGGCTAAGGTGTGAAACTTAGAAGGCTGGATCATGTTCAAGGAAATAGGTTTCAACAAATCTCTCATAGAATACCAACTGCTTTCAGATAAGAGGAAGGTGTTACAAGGTAGACCATGGTCCTTTGACCGGCACCTTATTTGCATGAAGGATTTCGAAGGTGACCTGTCCCCAAACGAGATAAGCTTCAAGACAGAACCTTTTTGGGTGCAATTACACAATGTTCCATTCGCAGTTATGAATGCAGAATAAGGAGAAAAACTTGGCTTAGTGATTGGAAAGGTTCACAAAGTGGAAACAGATGATCAAGGCTGTGGGTGGGGAAGGCACCTCAGAATAAGGGTGGATGTCGACATAAACAATCCTCTCCCTAGAGGAAGGATGATTAAAGTGAGGGGTAAACAGTGCTGGATTTACTTCAAGTACGAACGCCTCTCAAATTTTTGTTTCAAATGTGGGCAGCTTATGCACGTGGAGGGGAAGTGTTCAGTTCAAAACATATCCAAGCAATCTCAGGACCAGTATGGTCAATGGATGCGAGCCTCTCATGTTCCTTCTCAGATTTTCTCAACCAAGAGGTATGGTGGATCATCGGAACAATCTTCACAAGACAACTCCTCTCCGGTGCAACCAGAGGCAGCAGAGGCCCAGAAGGACAATTCAGGTTGGTCCAGCTTAGGTGCAGAGGAGGAAGCTACCAGTCAGAACACTACGGTAGGAGATCAGAAGCATGGAAGAGGCCTTACCCCGACATGTCAGGCTGGCCAGACATGGACCAGTCCAGAAGTTAAAGCCAGCTGTCCATCCAACGTCCGTGAGGGTCCTTTTCAGCAAGATAACATAGAAATCAAAAATCAAGAGGTCCACCATCTTACAAGACCTCTAACACAGGTAAGTAACACTGGCCAAAACTTACCTTTCCTATTACAAGAAAGTGATATATGTGAAGAGCTTAGTACACCCCTAAACTCCACTAGTACCTATAAGCCAAACAACTCTGACCTAGTCAAGGAAAAGGCAACACGAGAGAGTGCAAGTGGAACTAGAGAGGGTTCAAAGTGGAAAAGGAAAGCTAGGGAACAAGCTCCCATTCTAGTTGACATAACCAACCAACAGCTCATACCTTCCAGTTCCCTTAACCTTAAAAGGCCAGCTTCTGGTACTGAGACAAGATCCAGGAATAGATTATCAAAGAAACAAAAAATAGAGGAAGTAAATGCTTTGAAACCAAGCAATGAATCAAAGGTGGTGGCTGTGCAACAGCCCCACCTATCCAAATGATTTGCTTAAGTTGTAATTGTCGGTTGGGAACCCCTGGACAATTCATGAGCTTCTCCAACTGGTGAAGACAAAGTCTCCACACCTGGTTTTTCTTATTGAAACCAAGTGCTCAAGTGAAAAGATAGAAACAATCAGAGTTAAAATGGGTTTTGATAATTGTTTTGCTGTTAAGAGTGTGGGAAAAAGTGGTGGTTTCGCCCTCTTGTGGAATTCAAGTATAGAGGTGAAGGTGGATACCTATACTAACTGGCACATCTCAGTTTATGTCAAGTTGCCAAATTCTGTAAGTTCATGGCTTATAACGGGTTTCTATGGTCATCCTAATACTGCTAAGAGGTCTGAAACTTGGCAAATTCTTAAAGCTTTAAAACCAGCACCTCAAGTCTCGTGGTTGTGCTTTGGTGATTTTAACGAAATAACTTGCTTAAGTGAAAAGTATGGGGCAGCTATAAGACCATATAAGCAAGTTAGGGACTTCAGACGAACCCTAGCACAATGTGAGCTAAATGACTTGGGATTTCAGGGTGATAAATATACCTGGGCAAATAACAGAAAGGGAAGCAATTTCACCAAGGAGAGACTTGACAGAGTACTTGGGAACTCCTCCTGGATTGATATGCTCGAAGACCACTCAGTGCAGCACCTAGCTACTTACTTATCAGACCACAAACCTCTATTGATAACCTTGCAAACAAAGAACAATAGGTCAAGGAAAAAAAGAATATTCAGATATGAAGCCAAATGGAAAAGAAAGGAAGGTTGTGAAGCACTAATCAAAAGATCTTGGGAGTACATTCGAGGGCCCATGGACAACATTGGCAGTACATTGCAGAGATTGAGAAACTGCAAAACCTGCTTGAAGCAGTGGAGTAAAGACCAGAACAATAAAGACAAAGCTGCACTACAGACAAAGGTTAAGATGCTAAACCACCTAAAAGACCAGAATGTAGGCCAGCATTATGAAGAAATCAAAGCTATTCAGAAGGCAGTGGACCAATTACTAGACGAGGAAAATACAATGTGGAAGCAAAGAGCAAAATAGGATTGGCTTAGGGAAGGTGATAGAAATACTGTTTTTTTTTCACAAGTGTGCAAATCAGAGGAGAAAGCACAATACCATCACCAAGATTCGAAATGGGGCAGGGCAGGAGGTAACCAGTAAGGAAGGTATCAGTAGTGAGATACAAAACCATTTCAAAACAACCTTCACCTCTTCCAAACCAATTAGCATACAAGCTTGCTTGGAATCATTTCCTTGCAAAATAACTACTGGAATGGCAGAAATGATAGGACAGGAATTTACAGAAGTGGAGGTCAGGGAGGCTATTTTTAGTATGAAACCTTTGGGTTCCCCTGGGCCAGATGGGTTTCCAGCAGTGTTTTTCCAAGATCATTGGTCGATAATGGGTTCAAGAATTACTCAAGCAGCTCTTTCAGCCCTAAATGATAGCAAGTGGTCTAATGGGGTGAATGAAACTTTTATTGCCCTTATCCCCAAGAAAGCAAACCCCCTGCAGGTGGCAGACTTCAGGCCTATTAGTCTCTGCAATGTTTTCTACAAAATCATTGCAAAGACTATAGCCAATCGGCTGAAGGCTGTGTTACCAGACCTCATATCCCTTACACAAACAACTTTTGTTCCAAACAGACAGATCACAGACAACATTATAGTGTTGTATGAGGCTCTACACACAATGAAATCCAGACTAAAAGGAAAAGATGGCTACATGGCACTCAAGCTTGACATGAGTAAGGCATATGATAGGATAGAGTGGCTCTTTCCAAGGGAAGTCCTGAAAAAGATGGGTTTTGATCAGCATTGGGTCAACCTACTAATGAATTGTGTAGAAACAATCTCATATTCAATTATCATTAATGGGGAAGCTCAAGAAAAGTTTGTTCCATCAAGGGGTCTAAGACAAGGGGACCCATTATCCCCTTATTTATTCATAATGTGTGCTAAAGTTTTAAGTTGTATGCTGAATCAAGCCGAGAGGAACAGGATCATTACAGGCCTACCAATCAGAAAATCTAAGCTATCCATCAACCACTTGTTTTTTGCAGATGACAGCATCCTTTTTTGCAAAGCCAATTCCATTGAATGGAGCAACCTCTATCATTTGTTGGAAATGTATGAAAATGCTTCTGGGCAAAGGTTAAACAAAGAAAAAACCTCCATATTTTTCAATTCAAACACCCGTGAGGAAACCAAGGATATTATTATCAGCATAGCAAGGATTAGGGGCACCAATGTGTATGAAAAATATCTCGGGTTACCAGCTCTAGTTGGAAGGTACAAAAGCCAATCATTCAAAGGCCTGATCGACAAAGTGCAAGCCAAAATATCCAACTGGAAGAATAAATTTCTGTCCCAAGCTGGTAAAGAGGTTCTTATTAAAGCAGTCATCAAAGCCATACCAGCTTACAGCATGGGCATTTTCAGGCCTCCAAAGAATCTAGTGCAAGAACTCAGTAAGCTGGTCAGGAACTATTGGTGGGGGCAACAGAACCAAGAATCCAAAATAAATTGGGTTAGTTGGAACCAGATGAAGAAGGGAAAGAGCAATGGGGGTCTCGGTTTCAGGGATTTCTCAAATTTCAACTTAGCTCTATTAGCCAAGCAAGGCTGGAAGCTAGTCTCTAATCCATGTTCCTTAGCAGCACAAGTACTAAAGGAGAAGTATTTTCCAAATGGCAAGTTCCTCACGGCAAAAAAAGGACACAATACTTCCTTTGTGTGGCAAAGCTTCATGTCTGCTAGACCGTTATTGTGGGAAGGATTGATATGTAGAATTGGGAATGGTAATTCAACTAAGATATGGAAGGACAAGTGGCTTCCCATTCCTACTACTTACAAGCCTTAAGAGTCAGTTAGATTCATGCATGAGAGCACCAAAGTTTCTATGCAGATTGATGGAAGTACTTCTCAATGGAAGAGAGACCTAGTAACCACCATTTTTTCCAAAAAGGAGGCTGAGGCTATTCTGAAAATCCCCATCAGTCCATTATCAAAGCCTGATAGTTTGTATTGGAGGTTTACATCGTCTGGCAATTTTACAGTTAAATCAGCTCTTATCATTTAAAGAATGAACTGGAAGATCGAGTGAAGGGTCAGACTTCAAAAGCCAGTACACAACAAGGCCCGTGGGCTAGTCTATGGAGTTTAAACATTCCAAATGCCACAAAAATTTTCCTGTTGAGAGCTTGTCTAAATGCACTTCCTACCCATGCAAATCTTAAGATAAGGAAGGTGGTGGAAGACTCGGCTTGCCCCATCTGTTTCAAACCATCTGAGACCATTGAACATATATTGTAGGAATGCCCTTCAGCAAGGGATGTATGGTCTTTGAGCAATAGGAAGTTTCAAAAGGCTAGCATATTTTTCCCTTCATTTGCTGAGAAACTAGAGAGCTTAGTGGAATCTAAGGAGACAAAAGAACTTCAAACCTTTGCTGTAACTGCTTGAAACATATGGAAAAGAAGAAATGAAGTAGTCTTCCAGGGGCACCTTACTCATCCTTCCTCAGTAGTCACTCAATCAATGGAACTGGTAGAGGACTTGCATAAGCTGTCTGTGAACAAGAAGGCAAGGATACTGGAAACATGAACCAGCCAAGCATGGGAGGCTCCCTCTCAAGGTAAAATTAAAGCTAACTGGGATGCTTCGGTGGATAAAGCTTCATGCAAAGTGGGAGTGGGGGTTGTTCTACGTGACTGGAATAGCAAAGTGCTAGCAACTCTGCGTATAGAGCAGGTTTTGTTCCCTGATCCCCACATGGCAGAAGCCTTTGCAGCCCTCCAGGCTGTTATGTTATGCAAATCTCTTGGTCACCAGGATGTAGTCTTGGAGGGGGACTCCTTGCTGGTGGTAGAAGGCCTAAAATCACAGTAAAATGCTCTCAACTATGTAGGCCAGATTGTAGCAGACACCAAAGAGATTCTCAACACGTTTAGCTCGTGGTCAGTAAGGCATGTTGTAAGGGCAACCAATGAAGTTGCTCATGCCTTGAGTAGGGATGCTCTTAGAGTCAGTGGTCGTACCACTTCTTTTGTACACATCCCACCTTGCATTCAAACTATGGTTTCATAGATATTAATACAAGTTTCCTTTAAAAAAAAAAAAATTAATAGGGCCTACCAAGAAAGAAATGCCAAGGAAAGCATGTACTAATTTCGTGGAAGTTGCCTTCGGAAAAGATCAGAGCTGAAAATCAATTAATTCCAACATGTACTTTAATTATTGATAATAAATTATAAAATGTTATAAATCGATTTGTAGGATCATTTTTAACCATCAATTAACACCATATTTAACTATCAATTATGACTTAACCTATACATAAATCGCATTTGTACTCCTATATATATATGTATCGTTCCCTTGTATAGGATTAGGTTTTCAGTATTGAATAACAATGGTTTTTCTTGCAATATCATTTCTCTTTTAGTTTTATAACACGTTATCAGCACGAAAGTTCTGTCGATTTTGAAGCTAATAGTCTTCTACTTCAAAATCATGAATCTTACTGATGAACTTTTTATTTCTGAGATGAATAATAGAGATGTATGTGTGGCTGATAGTACTACAACCCACACAATTCTTAAGGATAAAAAATATTTTCAAAATCTAACATTGAGCAAAGCATACGTCCATACCATATCCGATTAATCGAATCTAATTGAAGGTACCGGAAGAGCTTATATTGTGTTGCCCAATGGCACCAAATTGTGTATTGATGATGCTCTATTTTCTTCACGATCCTGAAGAAATTTATTGAGTTTTAAGGATATACATCGTAATGGTTGTCATATTGAAACCACAAATGAAGGCAGTAAAGAGCATTTTCTCATTACTAAAATAATTTTGAACCAGAAACTCATATTGGAAAAATGGTCTGCTCTCTCATTTTGATTGTATTATACAAAAATAAGAACAATCGAATCACATGTGGTAATGCACCAGAAGTACATTGACCTCAAAGTATTTATGATTTGGCATGATCGCCTTGGACATTTGATATCAATAATGATGAGACAAATAATTGATAATTCGTATCGGCATCCCCTAAAAAATCAGAAGATTATATTACCCAATGAATATCGGTGCTCTGCATGTTCTTAAGGTAAATTGATTATCAAACCATCTCTCTCAAAAGTTGTTTTTGAATTTCCATCATTTTTACAAAGGATTCATGAGGATAGATGTGGGCTTATTTAACCATCAAGTGGACCATTTAGATACTTTATGGTTTTGATTGATGCATCAAGTTGATGGTCACATGTTTATCTACTTTCCACTTGAAATATTGCTTTTGCTAAACTTCTTACCCAAATAATTAAACTACGAGCACAATTCCTTAACTATCCAATTAAAACTATTCGATTGGACAACGTATGTGAATTTACATTTCAAACTTTTGATAACTATTACATGTCAATAGAAATAGATGTTGAACATCCGGTTGCCCACACACACAAAAAATAGTTTAGCTGAATTATTAATTAAAAGACTTCAGCTAATCGTTAGATCTTTATTTATGAAATCAAAATTTCCTATTCTACTTAGTAACATGCTATATTTCATGCAATATCATTAACTCATATTAGACCATCAGCATATCACAATAATGCAGTAGTCGTACTAATTTCATGGAGGTTGCCTTTGAAAAAGTGAGATGAGAAAGTCGAGTTCACATGGTATAATAGGGCCTACCAAGAAAGAAAATGCCAAGGAATTAAAGCTACCACTAATTTCATTTCTTGGACTTTGCCTTTGGAAATTGAAGAGAGATGAGAATCTAAGTTCACATGGTATAATTAATAGGGCCTGCCAAGAAAGAAATGCCAAGGAAAGCATGTACTAATTTCGCGGAAGTTGCCTTTGGAAAAGATCAGAGATGACAATCAATTAATTCCGACATGTACTTTAATTATTGATCATAAATTATAACGATGATAAGACCCTCAAGGATGATATTTTTTCATTCTTTGATAATCAAGCAGTTTTGGTTGGAAACATAGAGACGCTAAAGTACCCAAACCAATATTGGGTTTCATTGGAGGACCCAAAAGTGATCAGGAATGTTGAGGAAAATATGTAACGCCTAATGGACCCAAGGGCCCATTCATAAACCACAAGTGGCCTATCAGTGAAGACTCTATGGGCAACGTGATCCTGCCCTAGTATAGTACGGCTCCAGAGAACTTCTACCAACGGGATGGGCTATTTTCAACACTCGTCCTTGTGATAGATCATTTAAAAAATAATTTTTAAAAAATAAATAGGAATTACGGTTTTTTTTTTTTAAATTTTCTTTCCATCTGTGCCAGGATACAAAAGACTCCATGTTTATAAATAAAACTTATTTTCTTAATTAAAAAGTTAAAGAGGAAAATATTATATTTCATAAATAAAGTCTCTTGTACAAAATAACATGCCTAGGCTTTCGTGCTCTTCCCATTGGGTTGTGCCCATCCTGACGCGTCACGCTCATCTTGTCCCTAGGAAGGCACTCATTAAAACTAAAATGAATCGATGACTCGTAAGCATTATTTCATACAGTTAAAATATAATAACATAGGTTTTCAATTATGCATTCATCACTCCATACATATCATACATAGCCATTCGATTTGTTTTAAAACGTTGCGAGATGAGATTTTTCTTTAAAGAGGGTTTTCTTTCGTAAAAGTTCCCCACGCCTCACTACCTTCATTTTCTAAAGCGACTATTCATGCATACATCTTTTCATACATACATGCATTCTTTCTTAACATGCATACATTCTTTCTTATAGCTTTCGTTGGCCGTAGCACACTGTTACGCCCCGTGTGCTGGGGTTAGCAATTTTTTGGAGCTGATTCCCTTGTGGCCACGGGATGGGAATCCATTCCGTCAGGGTGCAGCATTGGGTGCACTACCAATACTACTTACCCGGCATTGCAATCTGCCCAGTCTAGTCCTTCTGTACCTTTTCCTTTCATTCATGTGGCCGTTATGTATTTTCATACATTAAACGTTTAATCCTTTTCATTCATTCATTTTCAGTTTTTTACAGTCCATTCAATCCTTTACAGTTCTTTCATTCATTTCTTTCAGTTCATTCATTCATTTCAGTTCTTTCAGTTCTTACAATCCTTCAATCCTTTCATTCATAAAAGTCATTTTAAAAGCATGAGACATTTTAAAACACTTTCTTAGGGCCGAGGCCTCTCATTTCATCTCGTAAAAATACATACAATACATACCACGTATAGCATCTATCCACATGCATATACTTACATACTTTGCGTGCGTGGAAAAGAGCTGCCAAGGAGGGCTGTTACGTACATATACTTGAAAACTTATGCTTAGCATTCTTTCATAAAACGGTGTTTCATGTTAGTTCATAAAGCATCTTAAGGAAAAGCGTTTCGTTTTCATTTTCTTTTATTTAGAAAACTCTAGAAGAGTATGAATGCAATACTTACCTGGACTTCATGCCATACTCATTCCATGTAGTCCATTCATGTGCATGTCAGATAGCAACCTACATGCTTACACATAACCTCACGTCATTCTCTGTCTAATGCATAAGCAACTATACTAAAAATAGAACTACGCTTCACTTGGAACACTCTCCGTCCATCCCTGGGCACTTACATGCCATTTACTATGCTAAAACCTTTGGGGCCTTATCCTTTAAAGTGAACTTCGATAATTCACGTTAGGGTTAAGACACTAGGACCTTTGTCTTACTCTTCTATCAACCACATTCTGATGCTTGACTTAGACTAACTAAGTCATGCATCCTAATCCTAGATGACTTACCCATTACTACCTTCAAGCATCCTAGCACATACTCAATCCTTATTCCCATCCATACAGGCCACATGACTTTAAGCTAACTTTGAGGCTTAAACATCGTGCAATGATGCTGAGGACAAATTGCCCATTATATATGGTAAACCTATTCGGCACATGTGTCTCGTCAGAGGCACATGCACCTTACTCTTTTTCACCTAAGATCAACTTATAGTCCAATGAAAATCTGCTTGTATAAACAAGCTCCATACTCCGATACTAACTTGCATAAACCCGGTCGATAGGACTTTTCCTACTTCCCAGCCCTGTACAAGTTCATCCCAACACCTAACAAAATAGCACTGCATCCACAAATGCACCTATATCGTGTCACGTAGCTCGAGACTAATCCCGAGTTGCGTCTCGACACCCATCATGCTTCTACTATGCTACTCGTCCACTTTTCTACCACTTCACACATACTCTCAGCCATAAGTCAACCACAAGGTGACAGCCATCACCTCGGACTACAGGCCACACCACAGCTACATTGGGACACTATTACACAGTTCCTGACACTACACAATATACTCTACGCTCCTCAACTACGCAGCCATCCTTTTATTCGAGACACGACATACGGTGCATTGCTACAAAACACAGACCACATGCCACGTGTACTCTCTTCACTCTACGCCACACGTCACTATGGCGCACGTCAAACAGTGCATTGCTGCACTATATGGAGTACACGTGTACTCCTTTCACACACCACGCCACATCACAACTACGGCATACACCTCATGCCCATACTTCATAGCATAGTCCACAACACTACACAATTATGCCCAACACTTCACAACAAAATTCACAATACTAATAGCACAGTCCACAACCTATTAACTAACATATATCATAAATAATGAGAGATAGAGAATTATATCATCGATGAGATAACCCGTGAGTTGCCACTATCCATCACGGTCAATGGCGTCGGAGGAGTTGTACATGGTGGTCAAACCGCGTACGAGGTGGTTAGCCATGTACAGTGGTTGTCCACCACGTAAAGTGGTGGTTTGAGTTTGGAAATAGCTAGGCATGGTCTTGAAAAGGCACAAGGTGGCCTCATGGTGGTCTGAGTGGCTGAGCACGGTGGATCTCATTGTGAACAGTGCACCCGAGAGGGAGTGAGGGTGCGTGAGCTTGAAATGAGGGGCTGGAAGTTATGGCCAGGCATGGAGGAGCTTGAGGGAGGTGTGGTGGAGCTGTGGTGGCTGGACAATGGCCAACGACAATGAATCTGGCCATGAGTCATGCAAGTCGTGCATGGGAGAGTGGGGGAGAGTGAGAGAAGTGGAGATTTTGGTTGGGCATGAAATTGGCTAGGGGAGGTCATGGTGGTTAGGGGATCATGATGGTGGTGGTATGGTGGTGTGGGGAGCCATTAACGATGATGCACGGTGGAGAAGGCATGTGTGTGTGTGTGAAGTGTGACACCCCGTTTTTACGTGTATTTTCACTGAATGAATATTTTAATTTAATTAATATTATAGTGCTTGTATTTTAAATAATCGGATTTAATTGGATTTTATTCGCTGTTGAGTTTAAAATTGCTGTTTAATTTATTTTAGCTTGTTTTTGGATTTAAAATTTAATAGTTGGTTTTCACTAGTTATTTAATATATTTTAGCTTTACGACGTTTTTAAAATATTTTCTTGGTTTTATCGCTTTTAAAATTATCTTCATGGGATCAGCTGTTGGACTTCCGGAAGTGAGGACTGGACCTCATTTCTTTCCTTCATCTTTTCTTTTCCTTTTTTTTTTCTCTTTTTCTTTTTTTCTTTTCTTTTTCTTTCCCTTTTTCTTTTTTTCTTCCTTTTTTCTTTCTTCTTCTTCCTTATCCTCCCGTGCACGCGATTCTCTCTCTCTCCTCTTCCGGTCGTCGTTTTCCACCCAAACCCAGCCCACAGCCGTCCGGCCGGCGTGGCCATCACCACCCCAACCAAAAGAACCCCCTCCCTTCGGTGAACCACCCCACCGAAAATCTCCCCCAACCAGCCGGTCGTTTAGCCGAAAAAATGCATCTAAGCTGCACGGTTTTGAGCCGTTTCCGGCGCCATCGCTCCACCCCCGGCCACCATCTCCTCACCTCTTCTTCCCCTACCTCTTGCCGTCCTAACCCACCCATTTCCGGCCTCGAACGGTCACCGGAGCAGCTCCCACGAGCTCAACTCCGATTTGCACGTTTTTCGCTTCTACCGGCGTTTTCGCCGCCACCCACGGCCAAAGCTCACGTCCACTAGCTTCATAAACATCCCTAGACCATCCCCTAACAATTTGGTGTCTTGGTTCGTCCCCGTTCAAAAGTGGGTATTTTGCGACCCACGGCTACAGTGCATTTGCACTGTTACGTTGCTTTCCGCTCATCGTTTGCTACGCGCCGAATCTTCTAAAAATCCTATATAGTGCTGTAAGTATTTTCCCAAGTTTCGTTTTAGATTTAAATGTATTATTGCCTTTACAATAATTTATTTTGTCATCTGGTTGGTTTGTTGATTCTGGACTGAGTATGAGGAGTTCGAGGGTCGGTTGGAATTGAGGAAGAAGATGTTTGTTGGTTGTTGGTGATGTTCGGGATGTGTTGTTTATTTTATGTGATTTTAATTGCATGGCATTGTGCATGCATATTCATGGGTATTTTAATTAAAATTGGATTTTACGTGTAAATGGATTTTCGGGTGCGTGTGTCTCACGAGCCCAAGCCGGGATGAGTTATTATCTCGGTGGAGCTCCTCTGGTCACTCGGGAGCGTAATATATTGAGTGACGTCTCCTGAGTTGTCGCTGGGCGACGACGGGAGCGGGACTAGAGGGGGCTTGGCTACGTACGCGCCGGGCGCGGAACCGGGTATCACCCTACTCACCGACTCCGTGGCCCCTCTGCTGGCGGGGCTAGAGGATGTTTGGCTACGTACGCGCGGGGCGCGGAACTGGACATCACTCGTTTAGAGGATGCTTGGCTACGTACGCGCAGGGCGCGGAACCGAGCATCGCTTGTTATGAAGCCAGGGCTTGCGGATGACCCCTAGGGGAGTTCATGGTGCATTCGATTAAGGAAAAAATGGAAAAATGGTTTGAGATTGATTTTAGGCCATTATGTGAGATAATGGCGAGATATGATTTAAAGGAAAGGTTTTGGGCCAAATGGGACTTTTGGCGTGTGTGGAAAAACATGGTTTTGGGGACATGTGCATTGGGCATACTTCATGCATATTGTTTGGGTTTTTATATGTTTATATCTTGCGTTGTTTGGATTCTACTTACCTGCGGTACCATTTTTGGTACCGTAGATTTTGATGCAGATCTTGATGATGAGGAGGTTGAGCCCGAGGAGGCGGCTCCGCCGGAGGACTAGCTGGATGACCTTTAAATATTTTATATTGGGCGATGTTTTTACTTATGTGTATTTGGTTTTGAAACGACGTTGAACTTGTAATATTTTAGTATGTATGTTTGAACTGGTTTGTATTAAGTTAAGGAGAAAAAAATTCTGGTACTTAGTTATATGTCTTTGCTATCCGCTGCGTGTTTCTTCNTGTGAACAAGAAGGCAAGGATACTGGAAAAACAAACTAGCCAAGCATGGGAGGCTCCCTCTCAAGGTAAAATTAAAGCTAACTGGGATGCTTCGGTGGATAAAGCTTCATGCAAAGTGGGAGTGGGGGTTGTTCTGCGTGACTGGAATAGCAAAGTGCTAGCAACTCTGCGTATGGAGCAGGTTTTGTTCCCTGATCCCCACATGGCAGAAGCCTTTACAGCCCTCCAAGCTGTTATGTTATGCAAATCTCTTGGTCACCAGGATGTAGTCCTGGAGGGGGACTCCTTGCTGGTGGTAGAAGGCCTCAAATCACAGTCAAATGCTCTCAACTATGTAGGCCAGATTGTAGCAGACACCAAAGAGATTCTCAACACGTTTAGCTCGTGGTCAGTAAGGCATGTTATAAGGGCAACCAATGAAGTTGCTCATGCCTTGAGTAGGGATGCTCTTAGAGTCAGTGGTCGTACCACTTCTTTTGTACACATCCCACCTTGTATTCAAACTATGGTTTCATAGATATTAATACAAGTTTCCTTTCAAAAGAAAAAATGTGCAAATGGTACGTAACATTATACCACTCCAGCAAAATCATTTGTTTTTTGGTTTTCTTTTTTTTTCATTTTTGGAATAGGAAAATAATAAAGAGACAGAAATGTGCATCATAACTGTGTAAGAAATGACGGTGATGACCAGATAGTAAGATTGGTAGGGGGAATTAGTGAAGACAAGTGGGGTAGACGCAGGCCGCCTTGGTTGGTGTGTGTTCACTAGCTTGAATGGAATCGTTGGAGTTGGGACATTCCTTCAATCGACGCATATCACGGTCAATCCCAATCATGATCAGTTCTGATACCGGTAAACTACGGCTTTATCCATCTAATCAGAGCTGATTTTCCTGAGTTGCATATGGAACTTACCAGGGCGAAACTAGGACTGTTTTAATAGATAAGCTTGGCTACGGAATGGCCTGAGGATGAAACAATAGTAGGCCTGTTCAATGGCTCAAGTATTGTGCGTTGTATAATTGTATCATCCGACTTGCGAAGATAAGGCAATTTAAGAAATCTGGGAGGTTAAAAAAGAGGCAATTTAGCAGACAAGCATTAATACCCAAATTTACTCAAAACAATATCCATGCTAAAGGATTATTAAAGGATTCAAATATCATGCTAAATTTGAAGCGCTAGCTTAAACACCATTACATATATGTAAGACAAATGGATGCAACACTTTAGAACTCTCAAACATTGGAACTCCAAAAGATAAAGGAAATCACTGACTTCCTCGCAGGAATTTATATATTGTTTGCCATCATAACCTCAGTCAACCGGCCAAGTGATGCATATGAAGATCCACCTTCAATCACTGCCTCTCTGCTCTTTTCACTCATCTCTTTGACCCTCTTCCTCACCTCGCTATCAGCCTCCATCAAACTTTTCACTGCTTTCTCTATCTCCTCAGCCATCACAAGCTCACCACTACCAACCCTATAATCCAATTTTAACTCCACTGCTAACCCCAGATCCTTTACCATCTGGAATGCATTGGTTTGCTGCTCTGCGTAAATTGGCCAAGTAGCAATAGGTACACCATGCCACAGGCTCTCCAAGATCGAGTTCCACCCGCAATGGGACACAAACCCTCCGATAGCTACGTGGGCAAGGACCTCCACTTGTGGAGCCCAACTACATATCATTCCAATGCCTCTTGTTCTTTCTAGGAATCCGGGTGGCAAGATCTCCTCGAGATTCTGGGCATCAGTAGGTATAATATCTTTAGATGCCAAACGTACTGACCACAGAAACCGGTGACCACTTTGCTCAAGCCCAAGTGCAATCTCTTTCAACTGGGATTCACCAAAACTCCCCCAGCTTCCAAAACATAAGAAAACCACTGATAATGGAGGTTGATCATCAAGCCACTTTATTATCTCTTGGTGCTTGGCCTGATCATTTCCCGAAGGCGTCTTACCCTTGAGGTCAATCATCGGTCCCACTGTGTAAACCGGAGGTATATCATCCTCTACAAACGAGTTCACCGCGTGGGATTCCAACTCATAAAACGTGTTGATAATAATACCGTGGGCCTCTTTGAACTTTCTCCCATGGTTTACCATGGAGATGTATCCACCTTCCTTGCTGAACGCGAACGAAGGCAGAGCACCAGGAGGAACTGTGTTGACATAACTCGGTATGACTGACTCGGGATCTGTTTGATCTCTAAACTCCATGCCCACCTGGTCATGCCGAGTTGGAAGGTAGAGCNCCGGGTATCACCCTACTCACCGACTCCGTGGCCCCTCTGCTGGCGGGGCTAGAGGATGTTTGGCTACGTACGCGCGGGGCGCGGAACTGGACATCACTCGTTTAGAGGATGCTTGGCTACGTACGCGCAGGGCGCGGAACCGAGCATCGCTTGTTATGAAGCCAGGGCTTGCGGATGACCCCTAGGGGAGTTCATGGTGCATTCGATTAAGGAAAAAATGGAAAAATGGTTTGAGATTGATTTTAGGCCATTATGTGAGATAATGGCGAGATATGATTTAAAGGAAAGGTTTTGGGCCAAATGGGACTTTTGGCGTGTGTGGAAAAACATGGTTTTGGGGACATGTGCATTGGGCATACTTCATGCATATTGTTTGGGTTTTTATATGTTTATATCTTGCATTGTTTGGATTCTACTTACCTGCGGTACCATTTTTGGTACCGTAGATTTTGATGCAGATGTTGATGATGAGGAGGTTGAGCCCGAGGAGGCGGCTCCGCCGGAGGACTAGCTGAATGACCTTTAAATATTTTATATTGGGCGATGTTTTTACTTATGTGTATTTGGTTTTGAAACGACGTTGAACTTGTAATATTTTAGTATGTATGTTTGAACTGGTTTGTATTAAGTTAAGGAGAAAAAAATTCTGGTACTTAGTTATATGTCTTTGCTATCCGCTGCGTGTTTCTTCGTGCACATTTGTCGCTTGCACACACTTGGCACTCGTCGATAGGATGGTGACCCGTGTTGTCACCATCCAGACGTCTCGATTTCCCCGTGTCCGTACGTGGGGATTTGGGGGCGTCACAGGTGGTATCAGAGCGGTTTGGCTCTGGGTAAAACCACATGTTCCATAAGAGCGGTACCAGAATGTTTTTAAAGTTGAGTTTTTTAAAGGTTTGTTTGATTTGAAGCTTGTTCTTGTTTTTAGTTATCTTATATATATATGCTTGTTTTATCGTTGGTTGGTTTTGCTTTTATGTTGTTGTTTTATCCGATGTTTAAACGGGGTCGAAGGTTGTGTTTTGGCAGGAAAATGGTGAGACCACGGAGGCCTTCTGGGGAACCTCAGGATGAGTTACCGAGAGGCGATGGGAATTTCGCCATGGCTCGAGCGTTAAACCGTTTGACGGAAAATTTACAACGAGACGAGCAAAGTAGAGAGGCTCAAACCAGTGAATTAAACAGATTGACTGAATATCTGCAGCGAGGGGAACAGAGTAGAGTGGTGCAGGCTGGGTGCACCTATGAGCGCTTCTTAGCGCACTGTACCCCTGCTTTTACAGGAGAAGAAGATCCACTTAGAACTGGAAAGTGGATCAGAGATATAGAGAAAACATTTGAAGTCCGTGGCTGCACGAAGGCACAACAAGTGCTCTATGCAAGTTATTTGTTGCAAGGTACTGCTTCCGAATGGTGGGAGACAAAAAGAGAAATGTTGATGCTAGAATTGGGATCCTTCACTGCAGTGACTTGGGAGCGGTTTAAAAAGGAATTTAATGATCGGTTCTTTCCTGCACATGTGAGGCGGCAAAAAGCTAGAGAATTTTCCAGTTTGGTTCAAGGAAATATGACAGTAGAACAATATGCCCGAAAATTTGTGGAGCTTGGGCGATTTGCTCCTCATCTGATCGCCACGGAGGAGATGCAAGCTGAGCGTTTCCAAGAGGGTCTGCGACCCGAGATACGCCGGATGGTGGTTTGCCTCCGGATTACTATTTTCCAAGAATTGGTTGATTTGGCTATCATTGCAGAATGAGAAATTAATTTGAGCATGGGCTCCCCTACAAGTCAGAAAAGGCAGAGTTTTACTGGAGAAGGAAGTAGCTCTGGCTTACCTCAGAAATTCATACAGCGGACCGGGGCTCGACCACAAGCAGCCTCAGGAGTACGTATAGGAGGTCGGATGCCTGTTTGCGGAAGGTGCAATAGAGCCCATGAAGGGGAGTGTTGGCAAAGTGGTAGGATCCAGTGTTACCACTGTGGCCAAGAGGGACATTTAGCTCGCGTGTGTCCTAGTAGAGTTCAAGAGAGCCGTGGAGGACGACTTGGTGGAAGGACTAATCAGAGGCAAGTAGCACAGGCTCGAGTATATGCTATTACCCCTGGAGAGGTGGATGATGAGGCACCAGCGACCCACGATGCTGGAGTGATTACAAGTATGGTTCTAAATTAATTTTTGGGATTTGATGTTTGGTGTGGTATGGTTTTTCTTTATTATGGATTTCTTGGGTATATGTGATTGGTTCAGGAAGAGTCTGGTTGTATGATTTTTATGCTTGCACATTATTTGATTCGGGTGCATCTCAGTCATTTGTGTCTTCTACGTTAGCACGGATATGTAATTTGGTTACGGGACCCCTACCAAAATCATTAGTGGTGAGTCTTCCAAATGGTGAAATGATTTGTTGTTCTAAAGTTGCGTTGGGTTGTCCCTTGGATTTTGGTGGAAGGACACTTGATGCCGACTTGGTTGTATTCAAGTTGTTGGGGTTTGATATTATTCTCAGCATGGATTGGTTATATCGGTATTGTGCAAGTATTAATTGTAGAAGTCGTGTAATCAGCTTTCAACTCCCAGATGGTGATTATCTAGAGTTTATGGGGAGTAAATTAAAAGAAAAGCCGATGGTTATATCGGCAATTCAAGCGAAGAGAGATATTGCTTGTGGAGCGGATGCCTTTTTCGTTTAAGTGGTGTCTACGCCGATTGGGAAAAAGTCTTTAGCAGATATCCCAATTGTAGAAGAATTTTCTGATGTGTTTGTAGATGATTTTCCGGGGTTACCTCCAGTCTGTGAGTTGGAGTTCGCTATTGATTTGGACCCTGGAGCAGCTCCTATCCATAAAGCCCCTTACCGTATGGCACCAGCTGAGTTGAAGGAGTTGAAAGTCCAGTTGCAAGAGTTGGTAGACAAGGGATTTGTCCAGCCAAGCACGTCGCCATGGGGTGCACCAGTTTTATTTGTTAAAAAGAAAGATGGCACACTTAGAATGTGTATTGATTATCGAGAACTTAATAAAGTGACCATCAAGAATAAATATCATCTCCCAAGAATCGACGATTTATTTGATCAGCTTCAAGGAGCAGCTATCTTTTCAAAGATTGATTTGAGATCAGGATATTATCAGTTGCGAATAAGAGATAGAGATATACCCAAGACTGCATTCCGATCGAGATATGGGCATTATGAATTTAAAGTGATGCCTTTTGGGTTGGTTAATGCCCCCGCAGCTTTCATGGATCTGATGAATCGGGTTTTTCGGCCTTACTTGGATTCTTTTGTGGTGGTCTTCATTGATGATATTTTAATTTATTCCCAGGATATTGACGAGCATGCTTATCACCTTCGCTTAGTGCTTGGGAAGTTACGAGAGCACCAGCTGTATGCGAAACTTAGCAAATGTGAATTTTGGCTGGAAGAAGTTAAATTTCTCGGGCATGTAATTTCCCGAGACGGTGTGGCAGTTGATCCCAGTAAGGTGGAAGCTATTTTATCATGGCAGCGTTCTTTGACTGTGCGCGAGATTCGAAGTTTCTTAGGACTTGCTGGATACTATAGAAGATTTGTGGAGGGATTTTTCCGATTATCCAGACCTCTCACCGCTTTGACTAGAAAGAATGCAGAGTTTGTTTGGTCAGACAAGTGCGAGAGGAGTTTCCAGGAATTGAAGAACAGATTGACAACTGCGCCAGTGTTAGCACTTCCAGAACCACATAAGCCGTTTGTAGTTTTTAGTGACGCATCTAAATTTGGGTTGGGATGTGTTCTCATGGAAGAAGGACGGGTTGTGGCTTATGCGTCTCGTCAACTGAAAGATCACGAGAAGAATTACCCGACACATGATTTAGAATTGGCTGCAATAGTATTTGCTCTTAAGATTTGGCGACACTATTTATATGGGGCTGTCTGCGAAGTCTACACCGATCACAAGAGTCTAAAGCATTTATTTTCTCAGAAGAATCTCAACATGAGACAAAGGTGATGGTTAGAGCTAATAAGTGATTATCAGTGTGAGATTAAATACCATCCAGGAAAAGCAAATGTAGTTGCTGATGCCTTGAGCCAGAAGTCACACTTAGAGGATGAAGCTAAATCTTCTGGAATGGATTCGATACTTTGCGGGATAAGAAGGCTCCTTATTGGAAGTTCACAACAGGAAGAAGTGATATCTTCAATTCTTGACATTCGAGTAGTTGATTTTGAAGAATTGAAGTCTCTTCAGAGAAAAGATCCGAAGCTGTTGGACATTAGAAAAAGGGTCAGAAAATCTAGAGGACCATTGCACTACAGTTTGGATAAAGATGGGATTCTTCGATTCCGAGATCGTAGAGTAATTCCTAAGGATTCAGAATTTAAGGAGCGAATTATGGCAGAGGCTCACGCTGCTCCCTATTCTGTTCATCCTGGTAGCACAAAAATGTATCGGGACTTAAAGAAAAATTATTGGTGGGAATGAATGAAGAGGGATATTGCCTTGTATATTGAGAAATGTGACATTTGTCGGCAAGTCAAGGCCGAACATCAAAGACCAGCAGGTTTGCTTCAACCCCTTCCTATTCCTGAATGGAAATGGGATGACATCGCCATGGATTTTGTGGTGGGCTTGCCGAGGACTCCCAATGGGAAGAACTCAGTATGGGTGATTGTTGATCGATTGACTAAGTGTGCTCACTTCTTACCAGTAAATAATACTGATTCTCTTGGGAAATTGACTCGCATGTATGTAAAAGAAATAGTGAGATTACATGGGATACCCAAGAGTATAGTGTCAGATCGGGATCCAAGGTTCACATCCCATTTTTGGAAGAGTTTGCAGGCGGCTCTAGGTACTAAATTAAAGTTTAGTACTGTATCACCCCCAGACAGATGGCCAATCAGAGCGCACGATTCAGACTCTGGAAGATATGTTGCGAGCGTGTGCCATGGAATTTCAAGGGAGTTGGGAGAATCATTTGCCACTCATAGAATTCGCTTATAATAACAGCTTCCATGCATCCATCCAAATGGCTCCTTATGAAGCTCTGTATGGTAGAAAATGTAGATCACCCTTATGTTGGGATGAAGTCGGGGAGAAGAAAATAATTGGACCCGAGATAATTCAGGAAATGCAAGGTCAGATTCAGATTATAAGAGACAAGATGGCTGCAGCGCAAAGTCGTCAGAAGAGTTACGCGGATACCAGGAGGAGAGAATTGTCTTTTGAAGAAGGCGATTGGGTTTACCTCAAGGTCTCTCCCATGAAAGGAGTTAAGCGTTTTGGGAAGAAGAGGAAGCTGGATCCGAGATATGTTGGACCTTTTCAGATTTTGGAGAAAGTAGGGTCCGTCGCTTATCGAGTTGCATTGCCGGAATATTTTGGGGATATTCACGATGTCTTCCATGTCTCATCTTTGAAGAAGAGTTTTGGACAACAAGAGCCCCGCTTTGTCGACCCAGAGTGTATTCAGCTACAACCTGATCTTACTTATGAAGTTGTACCGACGCAAATCATGGATTGGAAAGAGCAACAGTTGAGATCCAAGACGATACCTCTGGTGAAGGTGGCATGGGGAGATCCGTTGGCTCAAGATTTCTCCTGGGACAGAGAAGCAGATATGAGGGAGCAGTATCCGTATTTGTTCGAGTAAACAGCGGTAAGTTCCTTAATCTTGGTTTAAGTGGAATATTATGGATTGCTTGGGTTTTGGCGTTTGAGCTTGCAAATTTCGAGGACGAAATTTATTTTAAGGGGGGGACGGGACATCCCATTTTTACGTGTATTTTCACTGAAGGAATATTTTAATTTAATTAATATTATAGTGCTTGTATTTTAAAAAATCAGATTTAATTAGATTTTATTCGCTGTTGAGTTTAAAATTGCTGTCTAATTTATTTTAGCTTGTTTTTGGATTTAAAATTTAATAGTTGGCTTTCACTAGTTATTTAATATATTTTAGCTTTACGACGTTTTTAAAATATTTTCTTGGTTTTATCGCTTTTAAAATTATCTTCATGGGATCAGTCGTTGGACTTCCAGAAGTAAGGACTGGACCTCATTTCTTTCCTTCATCTTTTCCTTTCTTTTTTTTTTCTTTTTTTCTTTTTTTCTTTTCTTTTTCTTTCCCTTTTTCTTTTTTCTTCCTTTTTTCTTTCTTCTTCTTCCTTTTCCTCCCGTGCACGCGATTCTCTCTCTCTCCTCTTCCCGTCGCCGTTTTCCACCCAAACCCAGCCCACCGCCGTCCGGCGGCGTGGCCATCACCACCCCCACAAAAGAACCCCCTCCCTCCGGTGAACCACCCCACCGAAAATCTCCCCCAACCGGCCGGCCGTTTAGCCGGAAAAACACATCTAAGCCGCACGGTTTTGAGCCGTTTCGGCGCCGTCGCTCCACCTCCGGCCACCATCTCTTCACCACTTCTTCCCCTACCTCTTGCCGTCCTAACCCACCCATTTCCGGCCTCGAACGGTCACCGGAGCAGCTCCCACGAGCTCAACTCCGATTTGCACGTTTTTCGCTTCTACCGGCGTTTTCGCCGCCACCCATGGCCAAAGCTCACTTCCACTAGCTTCATAAACATCCCTAGACCATTCCCTATCAATTTGGTGTCTTGGTTCGTCCCCGTTCAAAAGTGGGTATTTTGCGACCCACGGCTACAGTGCATTTGCACTGTTACGTTGCTTTCCGCTCATCGTTTGCTACGCGCCGAACCTTCTAAAAATCCTATATAGCGCTGTAAGTATTTTCCCAAGCTTTGTTTTAGATTTAAATGTATTATTTCCTTTACAATAATTTATTTTGTCATCTTGTTGGTTTGTTGATTCTGGACTGAGTCCGAGGAGTTCGGGGGTCGGTTGGAATTGAGGAAGAAGATGTTTGTTGGTTGTTGGTGATATTCGGGATGTGTTGGTTATTTTATGTGATTTTAATTGCATGGCATTGTGCATGCATATTCATGGGTATTTTAATTAAAATTGGATTTTATGTGTAAATGGATTTTCGGGTGCGTGTGTCTCACGAGCCCAAGCCGGGATGGGTTATTATCTCGGTAGAGCTCCTCTGGTCACTCGGGAGCGTAATATACTGAGTGACGTCCCTTGAGTTGTCGCTGGGTGACGACGGGAGCGGGACTAGGGGGTGCTTGGCTACGTACGCGCCGGGCGCGGAACCGGGCATCGCCCTACTCACCGACTCCGTGGCCCCTCTGCTGGCGGGGGCTAGAGGATATTTGGCTACGTATGCGTGGGGCGCGGAACTGGACATCACTCGTTTAGAGGATGCTTGGCTACGTACGCGCAGGGCGCGGAACCGGGCATCGCTTGTTATGAAGCCAGGGCTTGCGGATGACCCCTAGGGGAGGTCATGGTGCATTCGATTAAGGAAAAAATGGAAAAATGGTTTGAGATTGATTTTAGGTCATTATGTGAGATAATGGCGAGAAATGATTTAAAGGAAAGGTTTTGGGCCAAATGGGACTTTTGGCGTGTGTGGAAAAACATGGTTTTGGGGATATGTGCATTGGGCATACTTCATGCATATTGTTTGGGTTTTTATATGTTTATATCTTGCGTTGTTTGGATTCTACTTACCTGCGGTACCATTTTTGGTACCGTAGATTTTGATGCAGATCTTGATGATGAGGAGGTTGAGCCCGAGGAGGCGGCTCCGCCGGAGGACTAGCTGGATGACCTTTAAATATTTTATATTGGGCGATGTTTTTACTTATGTGTATTTGGTTTTGAAACGATGTTGAACTTGTAATATTTTAGTATGTATGTTTGAACTGGTTTGTATTAAGTTAAGGAGAAAAAAATTTTGGTACTTAGTTATATGTCTTTGCTATCCGCTGCGTGTTTTTTCGTGTACATTTGTCGCTTGCACACACTTGGCACTCGTCGATAGGATGGTGACCTGTGTTGTCACCATCCAGACGTCTCGATTTCCCCGTGTCCGTACGTGGGGATTTGGGGGCGTCACATGAAGTGACCCAACGGAGAGAGAGGGAGATAGGGGAAAGAAGACCATGAAAAGGAAGCCCATGAGGTGGTGATGCCGTTGGTGGTGGTCGGTGGCCAAGCTGGCCATGTACGGCGGCGCTACAGTGAGAAATGGGCTTGAAACCCATTTTGTTGAAATTGTCGTGGGAGGAGAAGAAGGGCACGGCGGGGCTCGTCGGTGGGAGGAGGTGTTGGCAAGACAGAGAGGAGTAGCTGGTGGCTAGTGGTGAGGCCAAGAGAGGCTGGCAGTGGCTGGGCTGGGGAGGAGAAGAATTCGGCTAATGGGGAGCCGAACTGTCGGGTTCAAGGGGAGATAGGAGAGAGAAAGGAAATAATGGAAATGAGGGGAAAAGGCTAGGGGCTTGGATATTTGTTTGTTTACACAAAACTAAAAAGCTCATCTCATCTCATCTCAACTCATCATTACACATTTTTCAAATCCTCATACAACCTTTTCAAATCCCCATAAAAAATATAATAAACAATTTCACTTTTTCAAATCCCAATACAAAATTAATATTACAAAATTATATTATAGCAATATTTTGCTTATTACTATTTAAAACATCTCATCTCATCTCATCTCATCTGTATAACCAAACGGGGCCTAATCAAATCCCTTCGTTTTGGAATCTTCAGAACGATTTAACAGTGAGTTTAAATATTAATTTGAAAATGCGTAAGCATTTTATTTAAATTAAACACTGAGAGGATTTAAGATAGAATATTATTTTATAAATAAAGTTCATAAAATAATATTCCTTCATCATTAATTAAAATGGTGAAGTCTCCTTAATTGTTTAAAGAGAATAAAACTATTTAAATTAATTTAGAGTTTTCAACATAAATTTAAATCTCGTAATATTTTTAATGACTAAAATATTTTATTTAAATAATTTTCAACAAATATAATATTTTTGGAGCTCTTCAAAATATTATTATTATGTTATTTAAGAACAATCTTTGTCCAATAACACTGGAAATATCCTATATAAATATTTTTAGAATATTTAAAATATTCGTCAGCTTTTAAATAGCTAACTTACTTTAAAATCCGTTTGGTATCTTTTAAAACATGTCATCGAGACTTGACACGTAAAATGAGACTCGTAATTATAGAAGAAAGAGGGAGCGGGCTATTACACTATTGCTCCCATGCTGACTCAGTTGGTAAGGCAGGTCAAAACTACCACCCCATTCCTCGTGCCCAAAAAGAGTTACCGCATTAAATGCACCAAAGTGTCCTCGTAAGAAACATGCCTGTATTAGACCGCCAATGCCATAGGCCCAAAGGAGATCACCACATTTAATGCGGTGATGAGCCCTCTTAGTGTACAAGCTGACATCAAACCATCAAAAGGAATGAAGGGCCATGACAACATCTCAGATGGTATATAGGGAAGGAAAAGTAAGCCTGGGGATATGAACATTTTTTACTACTCTTCCCTTAGTCGCGCGCACACATATATCATTCCTAAGAGATAACTACTAACTTTGGCATCAGAAGCTAACCTCCTTGGGGCAACCAAAGGTCCTTTTTATTTTTTTTAGGTAGCTCAGAGGTGGTAGGCATATTAAAATTTCCATCCATAGCTGGCGTCATCTATAGGATCTTAGAAATTGTCATGTTATGCCTATCACCACATGCTCCCAAACAGCTTGTGATCAAGAAACCATATTAGTAGGAGAGTCCTCAAATAATGAGATGGAGAGGAGGTTCAACGAAATGAAAAGTTAGAAAGGATGATGTCGGAGATGGAAGCCTTACAAAATGGAAACCTAAGCCCTAAGGTAGAGAAACGAGCGACTTGAGAGAGAGAGAGAGAGTAGATCGGGTTAAGCAGACTAGCGAGGAGTCACAAGGGGAAGCAGATGCCACCACAAGTCGTAAGGAGAGGAAGAAAATGCATGATGGCTTGTGTAACCTCATGGACAAATACGATGAAATGGAAAAATGAATGGGGACATTGTTGTCTGTTGATAACTTACTCAAAAGTACTAACTTGCCGTATAGCATGGAAATCATAGCAGTGACACTCCCTGTAAAGTTCAAAGTCCAGCATGTCGAGCCATACAACATCTAGAATGATTCAATCAAACTTTTGGAAACCTTCAAAGGCCACATAACCCTCCACGAGTAGAGAAATTGTGTGCCGCTCCTTCCCACTAACACTCAAAGGAATGGTGAGGGGCTAGTTTGGGAACTTGAAGCCAAGATCCATCCCCAACTTTGAGGACTTAGGTAGGCAATTCTTGACCCAATTCATGGATTTTCGGCAGCAAGCCAAATTCTTGCTTACAGTGAAGCACCTAGGAGATGAGAGCTTAAAGGCATATCTTGAGCGATTCAACAAAGAATGCTATTAGGAGGGATATGGCCTAGGAGTCCTTTGATGGCCAAATTAGTTAGGAAAACACCAGCGATGCTATGAGAATTCATAGATAGGGTGAACGACTTTATCAAGGCGGTTAGCAGATAGGGAGAAAGAATGAAAGAAAAAGGGCTCTGAGACTGGAGTTTTAAAGTAGCTCATTTGAGCTTGCAAGTAGAAGAGGACAAGGAGACCTAGTCACAAGAAGCCTAGCAAGCCAGATAGTCAAAACGTTGAGTCTGATTGCACCTATCACAGTACAACCGGACACCCAAACAAATACTGTCATTAGGACTAGTGCCAGACTGGATCAACATGGGGGGACAACAGGTCAAGGCACTTTCTAGCCAAGCGCGAGCCCCCGCCCAAGTGGTTAACCAAGAAGTTGCCTGAGAGGGGGCCGAGGTGAAATAAGAGTAACAACTTGGATAGGAGAAAAGCCCAAAGGAGGGCTTGTTCGCCTCATCATAGTCCCAACAAGCCAGACCCTCGACTTAGTGAAATCATGACCATAGTGGGAGGATTCATCAATGGTGGTACAACAACATCGGCCAAACAGGTTCAAACCAGAACAATGTGGTACAAAGATGTGTTTATAGTCGATTGACTGATGAATCAAAATAAAGTTGAAACTATAGCTAATGATATTCAATGAGGAAGATAACACAAGAGTATCTTATTTGAATGACGACGCCCTTGTGGTATCCTTACTCATCACCAACTACAACATCGACCAAATCCTGATCGATAATGGATGCTCGACCAACATTCTATTTTGGGATGTGTTCTAGAAAATGGGCCTACAACAATACAGGCTACACTCAGCACCATCGCCGCTGAAGGAATTCTCAAGAGAGCCAGTGCAGCTGAAGGGGACCATCGTGCTGCCAATCACTACGGTTGACTCCCTACACATTGATGCTCATGCCAGACTTCTTAATAATAAAAGCTTTCACCTCGTACAAAGCTATCCTAGTTAGGCTAACGCTGAATAAGATGAGGGCCATCACCTCCACCTACCACCTAGAAATAAAGTTCTTGACATATGAAGGTGGAAGAAGTGTAAGATACGAGAATGCTACATGCAAGAACTCAATGGCAGGTGTCTGGATGTCTACATTATTGAAAGAGCTTAGCAAGGGAAATCCTTCCGCTACCTCCAAAATTGGCAAGTTACCAAGTGGTGACATAGGTCAAAGACAACTTGTAGTGAGGGTTGGGGCAAGGAAAAACCTTTGCGCCATCTGAGACTTAATAGAACAAGGGGTGGAGACACGTGGAGAATGCAACCTGTGGCAGGTAGAGCTCCTTGAGCTTGTGACATTGTACCTAGACCAACATAAAGCAATGGCCATAATCGACATCAAGCTAGTACCAGACCTCAGAGAGCAACTAACTTTGCTCTTAATCAAGCACAAGGAAGTGTTGGAATTGAGTCCTGAATACATGCTAGGGCTTGATCCGAAAATTATAGAACATCCCCTTTGCGTAGACTTGAAGGCCAAGCAGATACGGTAGAGGCACAGGAGCTTCAATGGTAAAAGAATATACGGCCATAGCGAAGGAAATAGAGCATGCTTGGAAGTGATTGTTCGTGAGGTCTACCACCTGACCTGGGTCTCAAGTGTCATACTAGTAAAGAAGGTGAATGGAAAATAATGGATATGCATAGATTTTACCAACCTAAATAAGACATACCCGAAGGACAGCTTCCCTCTACCAAGAGTAAGCCAAAAGTAGACACCACAGCAGGCCACCGCCTACTCAATTTCATGGATGCATAATTGGGTATAATCAAATTTTAATGAGTCAGGAAGACTAAGAGCAGACTTCTTTCATAATTGACCAAGACCTATATTATTATCAAGTGATGCCGTTTGGACCAAAAGTTTTTAATTTTTTTCCCTTTCGATTGGAATTTTTCAGGCCGAAATAGTAACCGACAAGTATAATGGGTCGTTTCATTTTGGATCAACTTCAAGTCGTTCCAACCTGTTCCAATCCATATTGATTGGATTCTAGTGTTTTGGAAGAAACACATATTTCGGTTCAAAATAAGTTTGGATGGTAATTTGGTAAATACTCGAGAAAGGGAGGTTCAAACTTGTAAAAGCGGCAACTCTTTTTCTTCTACCCAATGACATTCTTTTTAGTTCTCCTACCCTAATATCTCTACCTACCAAAAGCCCAACCTTCCAGATTTCTAGATCCAGGCTTTCAGCTCCGCCACATCATCATTCACTCCATCGTAGCACCTCTTGCCATCTGCCATGGTCTCTCTCTCTCTCTCTCTCTCTCTCTCTCTCTCTCTGTGTGAAGGCTTTATTTTGTTGTTTTGACTTTTGAATCAGACCCTACCCATTTGTAAAGCATTGTCCATTATGCTACTAGCCCCCCAAAATAAGGCATATGAACTTTGAAGAGAAATCATTGAACTGAATGACTCCTGTAGGGAAGGGCTCTTATAGACATTTTTAGAAACTTATTGAATACCTTTTACCCGATTTACAACAACCAAACCTATTAAAATTTTGTACTTTGTCTCACCATTTAGTGTAAGCATACCTATCTTCTTGTGTTTTGGACGATATATTCATACATTGCTTCTATCCGTTAAGGTCGTGAGGCTATTAAAATTTTTGTAAATTAGAGAACTTGTCATTATATAACAAGAAACAAATTCAATTACTATCAATGTTCAGGTTGGGTTCATTTTGTTGAGTGTGCATTGTGTAGATTAGGCATCGTTCTGGTATTTCAAAGTTGAACCCTTCACCAAAGGACAAATGGAAATCCTCTTCCATTGAGCTCGGTTGTTGCACTCTCTTTGTAAAGATGAGAAAAATTTTGGTTGCAATTATAAACTGTTAAAATAGCTGTTCTCATTTAATGAAGATAGGACATCATTCTGTGTGGTGTCTTGCATCTAGCATAAAAAGGAATTGTAATTTGCACACAATGCACTACTTAGCGTGACAGAGGCCGCACTGTGTTAAATACTTCTCCAGAAGGCCACATCGCATTAAATGCTCATGGCTAGAGAAACAACAGGGAACACGTCACCTCGACGACAAGGTATGGGTCTCTGACCCTAAACACAGGTATAAAGACGACTCCTAGACAACAAATTGGGCATTAGAATTTCTGAACTTTTCTCACTACTACATCTCCCTTGCCCTTTCACCCGAGGCATTATTAACTTGAGCATCGGAGGCTCCCCCAGCTACCACCCCGCACGCTGGGACTCGGCATTTCTCCTCAAGTGTGTAGGCCCGAGATTAAAAAAAACCCAAGTTATGGAGGGCCCTGCCTAAAAGCGTATGAAACACAACATCAACACCTTGGGTCTTCATCCTAAATTTAGTCACCCTCAATCACACATGAAGATGTGACACTATTAAAATAACAACCAATACAAAATAAAAAAAAATAAAAATAAATGAAGAAAAATCATTTCTTAGCTTGAAAATAGAGATTTGTTTTGTAGACCAATAATTTATTTGGAAAGTTTCTCATATGACGAAAATTGAAAATAATTCGTTAAAGTATTTCTAGAACTGATTATTTTTATTCCCAAATACATTAATAAATAACATTTGAATAGAGATTTCCTATAAACTAGGATTCTTCCAACTTGCTCTATACGTTTTCATAAGCATATGAGCAGCACAGGATTTTAATAGACTAAATTTCCAATGCAGTTGATAAATCTAGAAATCAGCAATTCACAACTCCTACCCAGAGAATCAGAGATGCGCCTAAAATGCAGGAAGAGATCGTCTTTTTGGCATTATATCAAGCATCTCACTCAAAACACTATTTTGTTCTTATCAAACCATGAATTTTTTAATCGAATTAAAGAAGTAAAGAAACTCCTTAAAAGAAGGAAAGAAACAACACACGAGAAGGAAAAACAAGCAAAGATAACAAAAAAAGGAGTAAAAAAGTCAATTTGATCTTCTCTTCTTCCAAAAGAAAGATCAAATGTGAAAAAATAGGACCCTAGCAGTTGGAGACGTACAACTTCTCCACTATCTTTCGATATTCTGCAAAATTTAGGGGAAGCATTTTTCATGCACTTCTACTTATAAATAGACAAGCAAATGCTAATTATTACCTTTATTTTTCCCAACCAAGTTCACATTGAAATTAGAATTAAAGATACCAAAGAAAAGGTGGTAGAAATTCCATACAAGAGCTGATCAAGACTAAATATCTATAAAGATAATTCTTTTAAAGAAAAAAAAAATAGTATTTTGATGAATTACGCGAGCTCATAAATTGATTGTAAAATAGTAATATAATCTTAGGGTGTGCAAGCCCGGCCACACAATATCTTTGTAAAATAATATTTTTGATGACTTGTAAACTCTAAGACTATAAATGTAATTTCTCCTTGTAAAATAGTTATATGAATATTATCACTAAAAAAAGAAACAGAACAAGTGGACTGTAGATCCTAACTCCAGACCCAGCACAATTCTGAAATTGAAGTTATATATAAAACACAAGAAAATTAAACAAAAACGACCCTATACCCCAAAAATATAAAGATAAGGGAGATTGAATAGTTCTTCCATTTTGTAAAACTTTTTAGGCAATCCAGGACATAAATGAAGAATGAAAATCATTACCGTTCTTACCATTAAGGCCACCAACTCAGATTGCAGCCTGTTTCGTAAGAACAATAACGCAGGAAACAGGGATGGAAACATTAAAAAACCAGAAGATAAAAAAATACAACTCAATATTCCAAAAGAGATGATAACCAAGTAAAAACCCAACGCTTTTAAGCCCCCTAGCTTTCAACGGAAAAGATCATGGAGAAGATATTCCATACAACTAAAACGTAGACAAAAACCCAATTAAAAAACTCAAAACACTCACAACTCAAACAATACTACTCACCCATCCAGCTTAACATAGTAAGCAATCTTCAACCATCATCTACATATAGTGTGACCTACCATGAAATCACCATTTGTCCCAAAATGTTAAGAAGGTAGATTTTATTATTTACGTTGTATATTAATACTCATTCTCACGTGCGTGTCAGACTCTCACTCAATGAGTGGACATAAGTATAATATTTAACTAAATAAAATAGAGTATAGAATTAGGACTCGAACTCAAGATCTCTGCTCTGATATTATGTGAAATCATCATTTTTTCATAAGAAATAGATTTTATTATATTTTATCTTAGAATTTTAACATTCCCTTGTGTGTAGGCCAAAATTTCCTCCAATAAATAAACTCAACACGTAGAATATTTAATTAAATATGAATAGAGTGAAGAGTAATAGTTTAAATTTAGGATCTTTGCTCTAATTATGTTAAATCACCATTTATCTTAAAATTTTGAATAGATGAAAATAAGTAAATTTTACTAATTAATTTATATTTAAGTTCTAACATTAACAAGATAAAATAAAAATTAACGGACAAAAAGAACCAAATTTACCTTTTAAGTAATTCTGGGACTATGGGAACAAAATTGAAGAGACGTTTCTAAATATATTGGAATTTTACAAAATTTTACAAAGCAGATGGAGATTAGAATTTTTTTTTTTGGGGGGGGGGGGGGGGGGGAATTTTTTATATTTATAAAATTATGATTGAAAACTTGGGTATATTTATTTTCAAAAACTTTTGGGGGGCCATGGATAAACATCTTTACAAATGCTCTTTATGTAGTGTGTGATTCAATAAAAACTGTGTCTAAGCAAAGCTAAACGAGATCAAAATGGTATAACATCTATAAAAGAGTAAATACCTAACCCATGTTTTGATAGACTTTTGGTTGCACTACAACAAAATTGAGTTTTTGTTATGGTTTTGAATTTGTAACAGTTCTGAAACCGTCACAAAAAATCAATTTCTGTGAAAGTTTCATGAAACCGTCACTAAAGGTGGTTGAAAAATAGTTATACGTTTGACTTATGATAATATTTCATTCGAACATAACTCAGACGATGTGAATGTATAAAACGTTATGTTTGAACTGTTCATGTACGTTCAAATGTTACACCAACTTACGTGCGAACATATAAGTTATTTGTTCTAACGTTCAGACGATAGTCATTAACGTTCGAATGTAAACTTTTTTGAACTAAAAGATGGAATTTAAAATTAAAAATATTGAGAGTTGAAATACAAAAACACTAGATATATTAAATGATATTGTCCATTACATAAAGTATAAAAAAAAATAACAAAATAAATAAAAATAAAAAGAAGTAGACATTTTATTCGTTACGTAAAGTTACACTAGATAACTGGAATTTTTCTTTTGTTCATTACACTAGATATTATTCATTACATAAAGTTTAAAATTAAAAATGGAATTTCAAATTAAAAAAGATTGAAAATTAAAATACAAAAACACTAGATATATTAAATGATATTGTTCATTACATAAAGTATAAAAAAAATAGCAAAATATAAATAAAAAATACAAGAAAAGTCCCAAAAAATTCAGAACGAGTTGTTTACAAATGTATGAAATTCTTGAGTTAATGTGTTAACCTTTTCATTTAGAATATCTAAACAATGGCCAACCTCGGTGACACTCTACTATACTGATGCGATATGTCGGTCGATATACGCAGTAATATCTGAGACCATCGATTAACCCAAGCAAAGCACACATCGAGCCAAATAGGGCATGCATCCCCTACAGATTTACCCATCGACTTTTGACTGGTGAGATCAACACTGGCTCCAGACTGGGTTGGAGGAACAAGATCTAATGTAGGCCCAAGCTCACGCCTAGCACGCTCCTACCCTGTCCAATGCTCATCTGCTAAGATCATGTCTAGAGGGCTCATCATTTTAGTTAACCACTCCTCTGCCTGGGTGGCACTTTCCGGTCCAGTAATTGCTGATTAATGATCATCCATATGGTAGGTTCTCAGTGGAGATGATACTCACATCATAACAGGCCATCTCAAATATCCATAGTAGCAAGTCGATTGGCTCTTCACATGCTAGTCATATGAGGAACTGTGTGTGAGTCTCACTAAAAGTGGCCTTATTTGCCATAAGATCCACTTTTGTTGCAACTATGAGATGCAACATATGGAAAAATGGGAGCAGCAACATCTGGGAGAATGTGTTCTTCTTATCACAATTATCATCCTAAGGCTGATTAGTATCCTCGCCCTCTGACCAGTCAACATCTCTGGCCGTAAACCCGACTAGGCCAATAGATGATGCAGATGGGCCTACATATGGGGCATCCATTGTACTCAATATCTCAGACACACAATGGAGCCCAAGAACCTGGGCGATGACATCTGCAGAAACCTCAAATTGAAACCTACGTATAGTTATGGTGTGAAATGATGCATCCTAAGGCATGGACAACATCTTCATATAAAATTCGTAGACCATGGAGGGGTATATACTAACCCTTAGTGTGTAGATGTTGGTCTAACCTCTAGAAACAAAGACAGACCATTGACTCTTCTCCTCCCATGTCAACTCAGCAAACTCATTGATATACATTTTGTGTTTGGCCATAACAGTTCTACAGCCTATTTGAGAAGTGTCTTGGGTTCCTTCCCTCCCCTATTTCCTAGTTATCACACGATGGGTATATTTAGCAATAAATAAATAAGAAGTATATAGAAATATGAAACAAATTGAATCTGTTTTGACATATGTTTGAATGTAGAACTTAACTTTCAAACATAACAGAATAACATTCAAACATGTAGTTGACCACGTTTGAACGTTAAGGTTCAAAAGACCCACGAAACGTTACATTCGAACGTTTCTGTGAGTACATTCAAACGTGCGAGTGCATTCATGATTATTTGACTTAACGTTTAAACTTATCTAAGAATACGTTCAAACGTTAAAACTAAAATGTCCCACTAGACCTTCATTCAAACATTTGGTGTATAAAGTTCAAACGTATCTTAAACATTCGAACCATAACAATGTTACATTCGAACACTAGGATTTAAAAGGCCAGGAAAAAATAATATTCAAACATTTTAGTGTATAAACATTTGAACATAATAGCACATTCGAATGTAGATTAACATATGTTTAGAGTACAGATAATCATTTGAACGTTTCTAGTGGGACATTCGAACGTTTAAACTAAGAAACGGATGAGTCGTCTCAGCAATTTCTGATTTCCTCAAATATACATTTAATCTTGTAATAACTACCATAGAAATGAAATATATACTAAGTGTAGACTATTTAGGGTGGCCATTTGGCCATTGGCCACTCATGGTGGCCTTAAAAGCAAATTACAAATCGGCCACCAACATACCGAAATCCACTAAAATCCCTTAAAAAGGTTAAAAAACCTTATGAGATGGACACTAACCTTTTATGTGACACTTGTGGTGGCGATTGATGACAGAATGCAATGAATTCAATGACTGAGTGCAACGGTTCGAGTTTTGGTTATGGGTGGAAATGTTGTTTGATGTTCGGACGGACAACATATATACAAGTAACATGAGAACGTTACAACAAATACATTCAAACATTATGACACTTTCCCGTACCATATGAATGTGTATTGTAAACATTCGAACGTAACTAATTATATTACTACTAATAGTCTATTATATATTACTATATATATTACTACACTATATATTACTATATTACTATATTATATATTGCGTTCAAATGTAAAAATCAAACGTTGGAATGCTAATCGGACGAGTAAACGTTTGAATGTTATTTTACTATATTTGAACGTACTACGCAATTTGACTCTCACAAAATCTCTTCATGTTTAAACATTGCATCTCATGGCAGACTTCCAACCATCACAAAAAAGAAAAATTAGTGACGGTTGTATAGTAAACCATCACAAAATACTTTCTATGACACCGAACAGTCACCAAAAAGTTTTTGTGAGGATTTCTAATTTTTGTGACAATTTTTTCCATCACAACAAAAGAAATTTGTTGTTGTGTGTTTAATGCGTGGGGAAGAAAAAGGGGGAAAAGTCCTAGTTGCAAGATCACAATGTACCCTATTATATATTCTACACAATGGTAGTCTAGAAAAAGCACCAACATTTTTGCACATTAATCAGCAGCTTAGTTGTTGCTTAATTTCAAATCATATATGGTAGTCATGGCTTAATTTCAAACCAAAAGTAATTGCATGCATGGTGGTTTAGATGAAAATTAATGAGTTGGCATGGTTGAGGAAAATTGTCAAATTTTCATAGAAATATAACACATTCGAAAAAAGTGCACCTCATATCACTTCAACGAAAATATTATTTTTCGCCTTTGTGCACAAAATGTTTCGTCTTAAAAGAAGTTAATTTTTTCACAACAAATTCTGTAGTGTGAACTAGGCCTATGCAAAATAAAGTGATAGACTTGGCCCATCTGATATATCCTACCCAACTCACCCGATAAGTTTGGGTTGAGATTAAACACAGGTTCACCAGGTTCGACATCTCTGGTTTTAGCTCCAGCAAAATCCCTACATCGTTGGGCTCTCTCTCTCTCTCTCTCTCTCTCTCTCATGGTTGAAGAAACCATAGCAGCTCACCATAGCACTCTTGTCCAAAGTGAAGAGAAGGCATTTGGATTGGTTAAGTTTTTTCCCTGTCTCCCCTGTTTGCTATTTAATTGAAGTTTTGACACTGGATGATTGTAATCCAGGCTACAATTAGCTTGTGGAGAAATTTTGGGGGAAAAGAAAAAAAAAAGAATATTAAATAGAGGAAAGGGGGGATCTGGTTTCTTGTTGGGGGAAGACAAAGGGAGTTGAGCAGAACTTTTGGGGTGTTTGAGGCTATCGTTCAAACAGGGGAGAGGCATCGAGTTGGGTAAACGACATTACATAATCACATCACATTATGCTTCATTATTGTGGCACTCTCGACCACCACGAGTGATTTGGTGGAAGCCGTGACACCAAAATGATGACCACATAGATCACACACCCCAACGCCATGCTCTAGTGTGTGCAAGCATACAGTATGTGTGCAATGCAAAATATCGCAACAATAAATAAATGGTAGTCAAAGCTAAGTACCAAAAATTTAAAGTAAACAACCCAATAGAATACTCCTCACATAGTTACTACAATTATCCAACTTAAAAGTAAATTAAAGGAAAAACTCTCAAATCACAACTACGAATTCTCCAAGTCTTCACTCTCAAATCACAACTTAAAAGTATATCCTCAAAATCAACAAGAATAATTTCCTAAATCTACACCATCTTTTATCCTTAAATTTGATATGAATCGAATCTTAAAAACTTACCACCATAACCTCAAGCTAATAATAATCATTTTCTAAACTAGATCAATACCTCCAAACCTCATAAAAATACGCTCCTTAAAAATTCTTATATCAATAACTTGACTCTGATCAATCTCATTTTAATGGTTATAGACTAATCAATCTACAGAATAGATCAAGCTAGCATACCAAGTTTGCGGAACTATAAACTCAAATCTTATTATAAATCTATCCTTAAAGTCTACCATTCTAAAACCTTAATACATCTAAGGATCATTCTCCAAAGTCAACAAGATCAAGATCGAGGACCTTAGATCCAATAATAAAAACAATCGCCTCCCGAAGCTTTCAAAATCTAAAACATTAAATGATATCAAAGCATTTCCTAAAGTTTGCAAAACCTTAAACCTTAGATGAAATTCTCATAAATCTATCCTTAAAGTTCGTTGAACTTACAACCTCCTATTATATAACCTCACTTCATAACTCCACGGAATCTAATACCTTAATTATTTGAGGTGATTTAGAGCTATTACTCCCCCTCAATTGTGACTTCAGTTCTTGCTCCAAAGAAATTGCCTAGATTGTGTCATTCCCTTCAAGCCTCGATCTTACAAAAACAGATTTAATCACTAAGAGTTCAAGCCTACTATACTAAATATTCATACCTTCAAAGCTGAAATTCAAGACAACGTAGCTAAAAACCAAATCTAACTCCCCAAATTTCAAGCCTATAATTCTAAGATTGAAGCCTAAAATTCTAGTACAATACTTAAGTGACGTGTGGATTTACCTAGAGCTAAACTGCTCTGATACCATCTCTAGAGCTCTCAACCTCCACGTGTAATTTGGTGGAAGCCATGACACTGGGATGATGACCACATGGATCACACACCCCAATGCCATGTGCTAGTGTGTGCAAGCATGCAATATGTCTGCAATGCAAAATATCACAATGGAAAATAAAAGGTAGTCAAAGATAAGTACTAGAAATTTAAAGTCTACAACCCAATCGAATACTCCTCACATAGTTAATACAATTATCCAACTTAAAAGTAAATTAAAGGCAAAACTCTCAAATCATAACTACAAATTCTCTAAGTCTTCATTCTTCGGGTGGGGTCGATCCCTCTGCTAATACCCATTCTCTTCATCAAAGCCTACGATTCCATAAGTAGGAATACCACAGTGAGATTTTGCAATCTCAACAAGTAATCAACACACAATAGCCGAGACTTTAAAACATACATTTATACAACCAACAAAATAAGACAAAAATACAAGCAAAAAACAACAATATCCATTTTCCACCCTTTCCCAAAAAGAACCCATTTAACCAAAACTACTCACGTCAAAAACCCATTTGGCCCAAAGCACCACCATTTAATACTCATGAACCATAGTCTCCCTTAAGGACCATCCGCACACCCCCAGCTCCCTTCGTCACACCACAGGTAATGACCATGCATGTAACTTCGTAACGAGTGATGCCCAACTCCATAACCGGCACGTACGTGACTAGGCATCCACTAGCAGAGGGGCTATAGAGTCGGTACGAGAATGTTACCGTCTAGTCTGAGTGACAACCTAGGGGATGTCACTGAGTTTTATACGCTCTCGAGTGACTAGAGGAGCTCCACCGAGATAATGTGACATCTCAGCTTGGGGTCATGATATGCAAGCACCCTCAAAATACTACCAAGACACGAAAACCAAGTTTTTAAATCACTCCACATGGCAGAACACAACACAATTAAATAATCAAGACAAATATTAATAAAGGTAAATATACAAATGCATGCAGATAGATATTGGATGGCATGGCATAACACACCAAACGATATACATCATCACAACAGTCACATAGTGCACAGTTTAACAAACCCAACTACACGCTTAATCCCATCATCCATTTGGCCCATGGCCCAATTTCCACAACCACACATAGTTATCAATCCCAACACTTTGTTGGGCACAAGGCCCATCTCAACACAACCATACTGCAAACAATGTTAGTGATAAATGGATGTCATAATCTCAAGGGTCACGTTGGAGAGGTACTTACAATGCGGACAAGCGATTCTTGATGATCAAGCGTGTTGTGTGGCAGCGAGTAGGCAGCAGCGGCGCGAGGTGCCACTAGTGGATTTGGGCAAGACAAGGCTTCTGGTGGGTTGTTCACGAAGGGGTTTCGGATCCGAGAAGTTGGTGGGTGGGGGAAATGGGTTTTCATGACGAAGCACGGTAGAGTTAAGTTACAATCCATGGGTTGGGTTGTTTGAGGGGTGTGGGATGATGGGGATCATGTTTTGGTGGCTCGGGAATGGTCGCATGGCCAAGGGAAGGTGGCTGAGTGGTTGAGCATGGCGGCACAATACAAAACAACCCTAAAGGCTTCGAAACAAAGACCTAGGGGTGGGAAAACTACTGATTTAAGCTTTGAGAGAGAGAGAGGAAATGATATTGGGATGGTTTGAAGAGGGTGGGGCTCGGCCTATTTTTAGGCCAAGGGGTGGGTCTTGTCAAAAGCAGTCATGGCTGCGATTGGAGCAGTGGGTTGGTGCGGGGTCTGCGAGGGACCCCCTTGTGGCACTCCTATTGTCCAATACTTGCATTTATTTTGTGTTCTCTTCTTGCCATTTATACCTCTCAGAATCTCAAACCCAATGTTGTTATATAATTATGTTTTATCATGGTTCCAGGTCCATGCCCTATTGAAGGATCTAATTCCCAAGGGTATCAGTAAAACTCTAGTATGTTTCTGACATGCCAAATTTTATTTCTTGCCATTGTAATTATCTTTAATGTTTTCTTAAAGTTTCTTTCGACAAAAAAGAAGTATGAGAGGCAATTTCTTTTGACAGTTTCATTTCCCACATTTGGTTGAAAAATCATAAATTCATCAATTTAGGGATAAATTGGCCTTCAGATATCTGTAACTTCTTGGTGATCTATGTGTGTGGAATTGATAAGGTCAGTTTACAAACCTAGAAAAACAGGAGAACAAATCCAATGGTCCTAATTTAATCACTGGAGAACAAAAAATTCTTGATGAGATATATACCGTACCGGCCGTACTGGTCCTGTATAGGTATTATACCTGCTTCGTACTGCCCCTAATACCGGCCATACTAGTCAGTATTTCGGCCTTAACTTTTTTTTTTTTCATTTTTTCAAATTGTAAGCTTATTTTTTGACTCTCAATTCAGATCAAAGTATTTATAATTTATATATATGTGTATTTATATATAATTTCATCATATATAGACTATTATTTTGAAATATAATTTATATATATTTATATATATAATTTATTCATATATTGACTATCTTGAAATGGTACACGAAATGATACCGGTACTAAAATATTTCATTCTAGTGCCTTGATCGATACGATATCTAGTACGGTATTCAAAACTTTGGATTTAATTATATTAGCCTAAATTTTGGCCCAAATGTGAGTTCTTAACAAAAATTATTCTTTTAGGCCATAAGGTAATTTTTTCACAATGCTTAAAAAGCCTCCAATATATCCCATACATAAACATTTTTTGCCAAGTTACAATGGAAGGCTACCATATGGCTGATTTCATTCATACAACTACTTCTCGTTATTTCCGATTTTATTTAATTGCTGAGGTAAATTCTTTCTCATAAAAAATTAAAGGTTCTATGATTGGAAAATTTTACTGCAATATCTACAGGAAAACAAGACATGACGTTGTAATAGTAAAAATAAAAAACGCCCAGGATGTTCCTCTTATCCCTAATGAGGAGCAGATAAATGAGGAAGATTTTAATAAAATAATATTATAGGAATGCTATGAGAATGATTCTAATTTTTTCACATCTCAAAAATTAATTTTATATTATATGATTAAAAGAATTGAATAATGAGATTAGAATTTTATGTTATATTAATTAGTAATTTAGCATATAATATATACAATATAATATATGAAATTATATATAATACAAAAAATTATAAATATATATACCAATTTAGTTTAGTTTAAATCTGTTTTCAAAATATGAAAATCGATACCGCACCATGAGTTTAGGACTAATTTCGATTTTTAAGAACCGGTACCGCACTGAATCACTTAAAAACCGAACCGAATTCACTGGTCCAATTAGGTCCGATTAAACCAATTTTTCGATTGTCTTTTACACCCGTAAAGAAAGCCACCATATGCCACCAATTTGGGAACCTAATCTTGACCAGGAGGTCCCTTGGGTGAACAGGCCTAGGCTACCGCCGCCACAAGGTGTCAAGGTGGATAGCCAAATCTGGGACACCGAAGGAGTGGCTAGATGGGACTACTCTATGATGCCACCTCGTGAGTGGCCCAATTGTAATTTTTTTTGTTTTCTTTTTCCTAATTTTATTTTATTTTTAAAGCTTAGGCCTTTGGATTTTCTAATTCTTTTGCTTTTAGTTCATTAAATTTTTATATGTTTCGTAATAACTTCATTTTATTTGTTATTTTTAACTATTTTACTTTTAGTTTCTTAATACTTTCTTCTTCAAGACATGACGCATAGTATTTTAATTCTTGGACTTGATCTTTAGGCATAAAAAGCTTGGAACGGTTGTTACGAAAAGGATGAAAAGTGTTATAAATATAGAGCGAGTACATGACAAGAGTTCATCGAATCATCGTCGTCGACAAGTGTTACTTTTGATTTGTTGATAATAACCAAAGTAATCCATATATATTTTGAGGTCACGGATGCCTTTTAAGTTTTTAACCTTGTCATGCACCCTTGTGATATCCCTGAGTACGTTTGAGAAACTTATGAAAGGGTGATGGTTTTTTGGGTCATCCGAGTTAATTAATGGATCGTTCTTGCACAAGAAACAAGGGGAATGAGGCCAAGGAAGATGAGAGTAGTGAGTACTACTGATCAAGGAGAAGAGGGAAAAAGCTTTAGAAGCCATGACTATACCATATATGATTTGAAATTAAGCAACAACTAAGCTGCTGATTAATTGCAAAAATGCTGGTGCCTTTTCTAGACCTCCGTTGTGTAGAATATATAATAGCGTACGTCGTTATGATCTTGCAACTAGGACTTTGCCCCCTTTTACTTCCCCCGTATTAAACACGAAGTATAAGTTAACAAAGTAATTAGGAGTGGATGAGAGGGGAGGAGCAGAGAGAGCTTTTATTACTGTATAATAAAATTGCAACAATATCTTTATTTTACAAAATACCTTTTTATTTAGAGTTGTAAAAAAAAGTTATTAGAAAAACTGTATCACAATATGGAATTATTTTTGAGTGAGAAATGAATCAAAGCAATGGGTTTAATTGGTGGGATGAGAACTAAAGTAACCACAAAGACCAATAAGACACAAGTTCCGATCCATTTCACTTCAACTCAAAGCCAATGCATATATATTTGCAATATGAGCGATTAATCCAACAGCAAAATTGATCTGCTACTCACAATCTTGCGAATTGGGCACTTAAAGAAATACTCTCAGTTTAATTTGCAGAATTGCATCCCAGTTGTTGGTGGCCTTAAATCATAGATGCCAGAAATGAACAACTTATTTAGGAAAACATGGGTTTTGTTTTATCCAGTTCCAGCTTTGCACCGACCTGTTAGGGGTGTAGAACCAGACCAGATTTTTTTCTGGTCCGATCCAAAACAATCTGGGTCCATCCGGGAGGGTAAGATAAATCCGGATCCGGTTTTGCAACCCAGGTATCCGTAACTGGATCTTCTTTCGTTTATATAATACTACCGAATTCTTTGAGCTCCAAGTAGGCTTGAAGTTGGGATAAAGAAATGTAAAATGGCCTCTCACTTTCTACAGGCTTACGTTTGGGAGTTTATACTTTCATAAATAAATAAATAAAATGAAAAGGAAATGAATGGATTGGAATTGATGGAATAAGTATACTAAATGGAAATGACAATAATGAAATGAATTAAATCTTTCTTGTTAAAAAATTTTAAAAAGTGTTACATTTTCTTTTCTTTACTTTTTAAATTTGGGTAATTTAAACATGATATCATAAATGTTTAAAAAAAAATGCTATAAAAATATTTTTTAAAGTTTAAACAGTTTTTTTTAAAGTATTAATAGGATTAAATCTGGTTTCAATCCGGACATTTAAATCCGAATTAAATCCAGTTACAATCCTATAGCTAAAAAATCAAAAAAAAAAAAAAACTAAACTAGATATCCAGATTGAATTTGGTTATTCACCTGGATTATTTTCATATTAATCCGAGCGAATAACTGCCTAGTTTTTAGAATCTGGATCCAGATCCGGTTGCACACCCCTACGACCTACAAGAAATCTGGAATTTTGCAGCTCACTCTGGGGGGTCCCCTGATTATTACGTTGTCATAATGTCTTGGCTTTTGCCATCTATATTAATCCTTTTGTTTGCCCACCCCAGGCCACACAACCATGTATATACGTTGTCTCGATTGAATTGAGTTTTTTTTTAAAGAGATTCTGGTGAGGCTTCGATTAACAAAAAACCCTCGTAATTTCACTCCAAAATCTTGATAAAACCAAGAGAAGAGAATTTCTTATCCCAGGTCTTAATGTGGGAGTAGCGAGATTCCAAGAGGATGACCTGATAATCGGTACACCTATGGAAACTGCACTGATTCCCATCATGCCTCCTGTAATATTTGGTCATATGTATCAATTATTTTATAATCACTATGTTACTAACAGATGTGCATGCAAAAATTAAATGGTATACTCGGTGATAAGCAGCAGCTCTTATATTTATATGAAGTGATGAGGACATCTGCATGGCATATCTTATTAAACGGTGGCATCTCAATTATGGATGGAAAGTGAAGGAGAACCGTCCGATCGAGTCACGTGGTGCAATCTATGCTTCATGTATATATATGAGGGTTTTCTTGTTAGGGTTAAGAGAGGATTGTCATTTTGTATATTCTGCCATTAGAGAGTGATTTGTGTGAATCAGAGAGAAGAGAGATCTAGGGTTTGTCAAGGGAAAAAGAAAGACGTTTCTTATGGCTCTTCTTGGCTCGATATTGGTTCAATCTTGTACATTGGCACATTGGCTTTGCAGATTCATCAATAAAATGATTTCTGAGGCTGTTCCTGCCGTGGATGTAGGCCATTAGGGCCGAACCACGTAATCTCTATTTGTATTTCTGTTTCTTTAATCCTTTTATTATTTCTTGTTGTTTTACAGTTTAATCTTGCTAATCTTGTTATCTTTATCTTATTGTATTGTATTTCTTTGATTGAATTTCGATTTTGAGTCTTTAAGTTCATAAAGGACTCGGGTTGTACAAGTGGTATCACGAGCTTAGGTTCTATGGGGACCATGAAATTTGATGTAGAGAATTTACTAAGGAAAACGACTTCGGGTTGTGGAGAATTAAGATGAGGGCTCTACTAGTCCAACAGGGCTTGGAGGATGCCCTCACTTGTGATAAAAGAGGCTCTTCCTCGAAAGAGGAAGGGAAGGTGGAGGTCCAGAGAGACATTCTCCAAAAGGCCCATAGTATACTGATTCTTTCCCTAAGAGATAAAGTTTTGAGGGAAGAAGCTAGTGAAGAAACTGCTGCTAGTATCTAGCTAAAGCTTGAACACCTCTATATGACAAAATCCTTGGCTAACAGACTCTATAAGAAAACTAGGCTATATACTCTTAAGATGACTTCTGGAACCTCGACAGAAGAACATCTGGACACTTTTAATAAGATTATATTAGACCTAGCTAATATAGACATTAAGGTGGACGATGAGGATCAAGCAATCCTCTTACTGAGTTGTTTGGACTCCTCATACCAGAACCTTAAGGTGACCATGATGTATGGTAGAGATACAATATCTCTAGATGAAGTGCAATTTGTACTTCATGCTAGGGAATTACAAAATCAAGAAAATACCAAACAAGAACATGGTGAGGGACTGCCTGTTAGGGGAAGACCAAAAAAGAGAGGCAAGAAAGGCAAAACAGATAACAAGAAAGGTAGGTTTAAGTCTAAAGGAAAATAGTTAAAGTGTTTCCTATGTCACAAAGAAGGACATTTCAAGAGAGATTGTCCTGATAGGAAAACTTAGGTAGGAAACAAAAACAAAGAGGATGGGGATGTAGCAGTGGTGTTAGATGGGTATGATAGTGCTTATGTACTAAATATATCTGAGATAGGCCATGAAAGAGAGTGGATTTTAGATTCAGGTTTTTCTTTTCACATGTGTCCCAATAGGGACTGGTTTGAAACCTTTTCTGAATTGGATGGTGGACATGTAATTCTATGGAATAATAAATCCTGCAAGATCATGGGTATTGGGTGCATAAGACTAAAATTACATGATGGGATCAAGAGACTTTTGAGGGAGGTCAAATTTATACCTGACCTAAAGAGAAATTTAATTTCTCTTGGTATGCTTGATAATTCAGGTTATTCCTTTAAGTCTGAAGCAGGGGTCCTTAGAGTCACTAAAGGTTCACTCACTATTATGAAAGGGGTAATAAAGAATGGCCTTTATACCTTAGTTGGCAAAACCACTGTAGGGGAAGCATCCCCTGTAAAGAATGCAATTGAGAAAAAATTTCTGCTCTAGCACAGGAGGTTAGGGCATGTTAGTCAAAAAGGACTTTCAGAACTACATAAACAGGGCTTGCTGAAAGATGCAGACTTGGATAATTTACCTTTCTGTGAGGACTGTGTCTATGAAAAGGCTTAAAGGGTTAGTTTTAAAAGGGCAACTCATATGACTACTCAGACCCTAGATTATGTACATGTTGACCTCTAGGGACCTTCTAGAGTAACTTCTCATGGTGGAGGGAACTATTTTCTCTCCATCATTGATGATTACTCTAGGAAGGTGTGGATTTACATTCTTAAACATAAGACTGACACCTTTGGAAAGTTTAAGGAATGGAAATCCTTAGTTGAAAAATAGGTAGACAGAAAATTGAAAACATTAAGAACTGATAATGGGTTAGAGTTTCTGTCAACGGAATTTAATAATTTCTGTCAAAAGGAGGGGATTCTAAGACACAAAACTATTAGAGAAACTCCTCAACAAAATGATCTAGCTGAAAGAATGAATAGGACCATTCTAGAGAGGGTAAGATGGATGTTGTCAAATGTTGGGTTACCTAAGACCTTCTGGGCTGAAGCTGCTGCCACAGCTGTCCATTTAATTAATAGGTGTCCATCTTCTGCCATAGATTTTAAAACACCACAAGAAATGTGGACTGGGAAACCTCCCAGTTATGATTACCTTAGAATTTTTGGGTGTACAGCTTATGCACACTCAAAAACTGATAAGTTAGACCCTAGGGCACTAAAGTGCATTTTTGTGGGATACCCTGAGGGAGTCAAGGGGTATAAACTATGGATAGACAAACCTGGCAGAAATAAGTGTATAATTAGCAAGGATGTGATCTTTAATGAATCCCAAATGGCTCGTGTACAAAATATAGAGGCAGCACAAAGACCTAGAAACATTGAGGGAAATGTACAGGCAGGTTGAGGTGGAGAGGAGAAACACCTCAACAGATAGGAATACTGGGGAAGTCAGTAAATCTGAGGACCCAATTTCAGAGGACTTAGATAAACCAGGTTCTGACTCTTACATTTTAGTAAGAGACAGGAAGAAAAGGACTATAAAACCACCTATTAGGTATGGTCACGCAAAGCTTATAGCTTTTGCCTTGACTATTGCTGATGAGGTTGTTTATCAAGAACCAAGGACCTATAAAGAGGCCATTGCTAGCAAGGATGCCGCCAAGTGGATACTTGCTATGCAAGAGAAAATGGAATCTTTAAATAAAAATAAAACTTGGGATCTAGTTACAAAGCCTGTTGGGGTTAAGTTGGTTGGATCCAAGTGGATCTATAAAAGGAAGGAAGGCATACCAGGGGTAGAAGGTACTAGGTTTAAGGCAAGGTTAGTGGCTAAAGGTTTCACTCAAAGAGAGGGAATAGATTTTAATAAGATATTCTCTCCTATGGTTAAGCATAGTTCCATTAGATTGTTTTTATCTTTCATTGCATATCATGATCTGCACTTAGAACAGCTAGATGTAGAAACTCTTTTTTAACATGGAGAATTGGAAGAGGTAATTTACATGCAACCTCCTGAGGGGTTTATAAAAGACATTAACTCTGATCAAGTTTGTTTACTTAAAAAATCTTTATATGGCTTAAAACAATCACCTAGACAATGTGATAAGAGATTTGATACTTACATGCTTGAAAATGATTTTAAAAGAAGCTATTATGATAGTTCTGTTTATTATAACGATGTTAATGGAATATTAATATATCTTTTGCTGTATGTAGATGATATGTTGGTAGCATGTAAAGACCTCTGTTTGATTAAACAGGCTAAGTGTATGTTAAAATCTGAGTTTGATATGAAAGAACTAGGACTAGCCAGTAGAATTTTAGGAATGAATATTATAAGGAATAGGCCAGAGAGGTGTCTGTATCTATCCCAGAAAAATTATCTATCTAAAATTCTTAAAAGATTTGGTATGGGCCAAGTTAAACCTGTAAGCACAACTTTAGGTCAACATTTCAAGTTGTCCACTACACAGGCCCCACAAACAAAATCAGAAATGGAGTTTATGCATCAAATTCCCTATGCTAGCATGGTGGGAAGTGTGATGTATGCAATGGTCTGTACCAGACCTGATCTCACCTTTGCTGTCAGTGTTGTTAGTAGGTTTATGAGTAATCCTGGTAAGCACACTGGCAGGCTATTAAGTGGCTATTAAGATACATTTCTATGGTTTTGGGCTTGAAATATGGGACTAATGTTAAGGAAGGTTGTGAGTTAGAAGGTTTTGTAGATGCTGATTATGCTGATAATGTGGATACCAGAAATCTCTAACAGGATATGTTTTTACTGCTTATGGGGGGCCATTAGTTGGAAGTCAAATTTGTAATCTGTTGTAGCCTTGTCTACAACAGAGGCTGAGTATATAGCTATGACAAAAGCAATAAAGGAAGCCATATGGCTGAATGGTATATCACATGAATTAGGTATTTTTAAAGGAAATATAATTGTACGTTGTGATAACTAGAGTTCAATATATTTGGCTAAAAACCAAGTATATCATGAAAGGTCTAAGCGTATAGATGTTAGGTTTCGTTTTGTAAGGGATGTAATTGAGTCTAGGGAAGTTGGAGTGGAGAAAACTCCAACTGAGGAAAATCCCTCAGATATGATGACTAAGTCCTTGCCATTAGCAAAGTTTAGACACTGTCTGAACTTAATTAATATGCAGTCTGTTGGGGTCCCTTGGTAGAGGGACATAGCAGAAACAGCCAAGATGAGAATAGAATAGGAGTGATGAATAAAATATTGTCAAGGTGGAGAATTGTGATATTTGGTCATATGTGTCAATTATTTTATAATCACTATGTTACTAACTGATGTGCATGCAGAAATTAAATGGTATACTCGATGATAAGCAGCAGCTCTTATATTTATTTGAAGTGATGAGGACATGTGCAAGGCATGTGTTATTAAATGGTGGCATCTCAATTAAGGATGGAAAGTGAAGGAGAACCGTCGGATCGAGTCACGTGGTGCAATCTGTGCTTCATGTATATATATATATGAGGGTTTTCTGTGTTAGGGTTAAGAGAGGATTGTCATTTTGTGTATTCTGCCATCAGAGAGTGATTTGTGTGAATTAGAGAGAAGAGAGAGCTAGGGTTTGTCGAGGGAAAAAGAAAGTCGTTTCTTGTGGCTCTTCTTGGCTCAATATTGGTTCAATCTTGTACATTGGCACATTGGTTTTGCAGATTCATGAGTGGATGTAGGCCATTAGGGCCGAACCACGTAATCTCTGTTTGTATTTCTGTTTCTTTAATCCTTTTATTATTTCTTATTGTTTTACAGTTTAATCTTGCTAATCTTGTTATTTTTATCTTATCGTATTGTATTTCTTTGATTGAATTTCGATTTTGAGTCTTTAAGTTCATAAAGGACTCGGGTTGTATTCTTAACACCTCCGTATAGCATGGACGCGGAAGAACTCATAGGCAGTAAGGTCAGGTTCTCTTCCGCCACTGCCTCTAAGGCTTACCTTCAAAAAATGCAACTAAACAATAAGATCCTCCAAGTGTTGAGCTAGAGCCATGCCTAGGAAATACAAAATGTCACAAATCGAGCAACAACAGGGGAGCCTCAGCCCCATCAAGAACATGTCAATGTAGAGTCCAACATGTTTGGCAGCCCTCTCTAAGTTGACCAACTTAGGAATGTCACTCCCTTATGGAGTTCCGTTCTACCTAAGTGGTGGTAGCGGTCCAATAGTTCTCCTTGAAAGTAACAGGTCATAAGGAGTCGACTTTGCGGGACCCGTCTGATTACCAACGCGAACGGGAAGAACGGTGTGCAATACGAGAGGGGTTTCTGGGAGCCATTAAGATAGGAGAAGTGTGAAGTACTCGAAGATGGAGGAAGACTGGAAATAAGGAGATCTGATCAAATGAATCGTGGGAAATAAGAAGATGGCTGGAGTAGGAAATAAGGATAGTGATTCATGGGCTGTGTATGGGCTTTTTACATGATAGTTTTACACATCACTCTTGTAATAACAGGCAAAGCCTATTAATAGTGTACAGTACGAAGGAATGAACAACGAGAACATTCAGATCTTTTCTTCTAGAATTCTTCTCTCTCTTTTCTTTGGAGAGCGACGATCTCGAAATTTTTCAAAATTCTTAGTGGGTACATTACAGTTGGTTTCAGAGAGGTCTTTTCTCTCGCACAGAAACAATGGCAGATGGAACTTTTTCATATACATAGTTGGTAGATTCTTTGCACAATTGAAACGACAACAAGAGATACAAATAAGCAAATACAGGATACAGTGCTTTTACTCTAGCAACGAAGGGAAGCAGCGACGATTGATAGAGAAAACCAAGAAAGGAGACCCAATGAGATCCTACAACGGATAACAAAGTTTTCAATGAATTACTGTGAAGATAATGAGGTTCAAGGAAGACGGCAAGGAAATGAAGTCAAACTGAAGTTTTTTTTTTTTTTTTTTTTTTTTTTTTTTTTTTAATCAAGCTTAGTATATATATAAGAAACAAAGGATTAAAAAGGAAGGGGCGGATCTTTTCCACTGTCCAGATACAAGAAACATTGAAGTCAAACTGAAGTTATTAATAAAAGTTTGGAACAATATTTGAGATTTTATTCTGGAGACAAGCCTAAGTAGTGGGTTGATTGGCTTCATCTAGCTAAGTGATGGTATAATACTACCAGCCATTCTTCTTCTAAGACAACTCCCTATGAAGCAGTTTATGGTGTGGGACCTCCTAAGCTCCATTCCTATATTCCTGGTACCACTCTAAATTCAGCAGTTGAAGATTCTATGAAAGCTCATGACTTGATGCTTTCTACGTTTAAGCAGAACTTGTTAGCTACCCATAAACGAATGAAACATCACTATGAAAAAAGGAGAACAGAAAGGTCATTTCAGGTTGATGATTTGGTGTATCTGCGATTACAACCTTTTAAGCAGCAATCCTTGGCTCTTCACAAAAATCTAAAGCTTGCCCTACACTTCTTTGGGCCATTTCAAGTTCTTCAACATATCGGTCAGGTGGCTTACAAGTTGGACTTGCCCTCTTATTCACGTCTTCATCTTATATTTCACGTCTCGTGTTTAAAACATAAGTTGGGTCATCATAATGTTTCCTTGACTACACTTCCTCTAGTTCACTCAAATAGAGAACTATGACCGGACTCGAGCAGGTTTTACGCGCTAGAGTAGGCAGTGGGTTAATCAAGCCATTACAGAAGTCCTTGTGAAATGAAGTGATCATGCAACCAAAGAAGATGCAAATTGAAAAATTTATTGGTCACTACACGATCGCTTACCACACCTTGTGGGCAAGGTGCTTTAATGAAGGGAGGTATGTATTGTGTTACCGGAAGTAAGGAACGACAGACGTAAGGGAAAGTGGCAAAGTATCGGAGTTGAGAAGATAAACTACAGAGCTTGAAACGGTGGCATATTAGTAAGTGGTTGAAGTAGGAAATAGAGATAGTGATTCACTTGTATGAGCTTTTTACATTATAGTTTTACATATATCACTCTTGTGATAATGGGCTAAGCCTATATATAGTATACATTACGAAGAAATGAGCAATGAGAACATTCATATCTTTTCTTTTAGAATTCTTCTCTCTTTTCTTTGGTGAGTGACCATCTCAAAATTTGTCAATATTCTTAGTGGGTCAATTACAATTATCTGTCTTTTGTTGCAAGTTCTTTGTTTGGGTTCTCAGAAGGTGCGAGAACGTGGGAAAAAAGGGGGAAATATCGAACGCTACTCTCTTGTTGTATTTGTTATGTATTTAGGTTATTTTTTCGTTATTCTTCTCCGTTTGGGTTCTGAGAATGTGCGAGAAAGTAGACTCCAACCGAAGTCCGGCCAATGATATGGTTTTGAAGCCCACCCTTGAATTGAGGGTTAGTAGGGGCAGTTTTGATTTGTAACAGGGTGATTTTAGTCCAACTTTTGATCAAGAGATTGATACGTAACAAGGGCAATTTAGTCCAACCAAAATTTATTGCAGGGTTATTTTTGTCATCACGTTGGCAACAAAGACCTATGCCTAGCTTCTAACTCGCCATTTTAGTTTAATAAATAGTTATTGTTTTAAGAACTCAAGTTTGACTGTCAACAGAACAACAATCTATTATTCTTGTTTGTTGTATTCTTTCGACTGAGCAGACTAGAAATCTTTTAATTTGTATAAGTGGGAGGGAAAAAATAATAAATAATAAATAAATAAATGCTGCTCTCTCTCTTATATCTAGTTCTTTCATGTTGTCTTAGAACAAATATCGAAAGTGTTCAAACCTAAGTGGGGAATTCAAGTAGAACTGAAAATGAATTAACATATCATTCTTGAGCATATAAACCAACATATAATGGAACTCATGTCTATTAAGCACACAACCACAACTATTCCTCCAGAAATGGCCCCCAGACAACGAAAAACAGGTTTATGAAACAATCAACTACTTCGCATAGACCCAAATGTCTAAAAGAACATGCTCTTTTGGTGGTTGGAACATTCAACTACGATGATATTAAGTGTGAAAAGGACCCATTCTGATATTTACATCTTGGGCTTAAGTGATACTTTCATGATTACATCCCCTGCCAAAAGTGCCCGTACAAGGTGGCAAATGCTATCCTTCAAGCTTGCAGGGAACCTCCCAACAAAGACAGAAGCAAAGCTAGCAAAGTCAAAATAACAAAAAGCAAAGATGCTCGCCAATGATTGCTTGTTCTAAGAGATAATCCACCCAACAGGCATTTTGGCGGCTGCTCTTCATTTGAATTTCTATCTTCCCCAGTTTCCGACCGTTTCGATGCATCTATAGGAAAGACTCTTGCTTTTTTCATTCATAGTTTGATTCTGCGATTTGCCCTGCCTTGTAAAGGAAGCACCCGTGCAACAATTTCTCGAATCGGTTGTTGAGCTACTCCCTCGGCCCTAGTCATTACTGGAAGGGGTCTTTGAGTAACATATGAAGAAGATTCATCCAGCTTAATGATGTCATCTTTAAGTATCTCCGCATAAAGATCTTCCTCAATGCAAGTTCCCTAGATTGTAAGAACAGGATGGATAAGAAGTCTTCTAGTTAGACTTCTTGTCCTACCATGTGGAGTTACAATGCAATTTCCCCCAATAAACCTACCCTTCTGGTGGCTGGAAGTTTCTGCCATTGTGACCACATTTGATAGTTTCTGAACATTTTCAGATGTGGAATCAGTTTGATTATTGGAATAAGATTCGTGACTTCTACCAACTGCCTCACCCCCTTGGATAATCCCAACTCCTCAATACCAACTTCCAAGACTGCATGATTACTCCAAGGCAAAGTTAGCAAATTCCTTTGTCTAGAAGAAGCTCGGGTTGAGGAATCATTTAAATGGAAGCCACTGTTCTTCCGGAAACGAAAACAACCAAAGAATCCTGCATATAGACAAGGGAAGAATCCAGCAAATACTACTTCCTCCAGAAAGAACGTAATGAAGGTTAAGCAAGTGCAAACATCTTACAATTAACTAATGCTGGTTCACTGAAACTCACATTTCATAAGATACATTTCCCATCAAAATTTATCTGCAGCATGAAAAATAATCACCAAACGGAGCAACAATTAAAGCCTTGCTGGTGATATATTTCAGGGTCGTGAATGAATTAGAAAAGGATATCTATAAAGCCAAATTCTTATTCCCAGAAATTACAAAGCAAATTAAGAAAATATTGTTATATACACTATGCAAGGAAGGAAAGAGATGTAAGGGACCTTTATTTTTGGTTGTTTGGTTGTCCAGGAAGGAAAGGAAGGGAAAGGTTTTTCATTGGGGAGGGGGAATGGGGGGTTGCATTCGGTTCTCCAAACTTCATAGAAAGCAAAAGGTTGATCCCTCAATTTCCCTTGCCCTCCCCAAAATTTAGAGAGAGAGAACAGATTCCCCTCCAATTTCCCTTCCTCCCTTATGAGTTCCAAGAATCCGTAATTAAGAAGAATATCAAACTATAAGAAGGATTTTGTATTTCAGTTAGGTTTATATATTCAAATTCAATTTGATATTGTAATTCTGTTATATTAATTCCATATTTTCTATAATGCATGCATGTTACATTCAGGAACATCAACCTTAAAGGATTCATTGTACTGGATGACAAATGTTTCTGAGTTGGATAAATTTCAACCTATGTCATAGCTATAGGGCAGCCACAAACTTCCCTTTCGCATGATTGATATCTAATGAAGCGTCAAAGTCATTAGGTCCATAATTAAAACATGCAGACATTGTGCACCGATTCAGGCAATGTACGACCACAGAAACTGCGGATCCAACATATCCAGGGGAACCTTCCAAGGGGCGTTGAGGCTAGACGTCAGAAATGCATAGTATCTTGGGGGTAAAAGGGCATGAGTACTGCCTGGACTTAAGAAAGAAAGTAACAGCCATTTTTTTATTTGACAAAAAGGCCCTTTAGAAAGAGCTACTGACAGCACACTACTGGTCTACTGCAGAGTAGAGCCTCAAATCCAATCATGCTCTCTGTTAATATTACAAAGGATTCCAGCTCAACCTTGACTCAGCACACTAAAATGCAGAGCTCCATCTCAGATGCACCCAAGGACGACAAGTCACCACAGCTGCAAGAACTCTCTGGAAATTCTTCTCTTTAATATTCTTGTGTATTTCTGTTTTGTACTAGAGGCATCTTTTTGTTATGAGCACTACCATACAGCTAGCTGTAAGATGACAGCACACCATGAGTTTGTTACGATGCCTCTGTGATGCTCTCTATAAATAGAGCACTGTGTAAATACTCGTTGAAGGATATATGAATACATCAACTCATATATTCTAACATGGTATCAGAGCCACTCTAGACAAATGTCTCCTATGGCGGAAAACACTTCCCCACCGAAAAACACAAACCCACAACCACCCGCACCTTCTCTTCTTCCCATCTTTCTCATTTTGTCTCTGTCAAGTTAACCAATGAGAATTTTCTGCTATGGAAAACTCAGATGGTTCCCTACCTCAAAGGCCAACAACTGTTTCACTACGTCGATGGGTCAAGTGCTCCTCCTCCTTGTTTCCTTCCCAATTCTACCTCCCTAAATCCTGACTATCTTACTTGGACCCAAACAGACCAGCTAATTCTCAGCGCCCTCATTTCCTCTCTTTCGGATAATCTCATCGCACAAATGGTTGGAAAAACCACTGCTCGTGATGTCTGGTTAGCTCTAGAAACTCTTTTTACTTCTCAATCTCACTCCCGAATTATCCAGCTTCGTTACCAGCTTGCCACAGTTTCCAAAGGCTCTACCTCTGTCTCTGAGTATTTTTGAAAAGTAAAACATCTTTCCGATACCATGAGCGCAGCTGGAATTACCCTTTCATCTGATGAATTTGTTTCCTATTTACTCGCAGGACTTAACAGTGACTATGATGCCTTAGTCACTTCTGTTACAGCTCGTCTTGAGCCTCTTTCCTCTGAAGAACTTTATAGTCTATTACTCACTCATGAAAGTCGCTTGTCCCACTCTAATCATCTTTCGAGCTCAACAAATTTTTCTGCAAATTTTACCTCCAGTTCTTCTTCTTGTGGCCGTGGATTCCACCGAGGCAATTATCGTGGTGGTTTCCGTGGTCGTGGCAGAGGTCGTAACAACTCTTTTACTCCTCTACCACCCTCATCCAACTCTTCCCAACAATTTTCTCCTCTTCCCCATTCCAAACCTACTTGTCAACTCTGTGGAAAAGTTGGCCACGTTGTTATGCGCTGTTACCACAGATTTGACCAAGCTTATCAGAGTGATCCACCAAAATCTCGAACAACCCACTACACGACCTCAGCCTCGTCTCCTGACCATTCGTGGTATCCCGACACCGCTGCCACAAATCATCTCACATTTGACTTAGCCAACCTAAACATCAACTCCTCTCCTTATGGTGGAAATGACCAGATACGGGTTGGCGATGGCAATGCTCTACCAATCTCACACATTGGTGACTCTGTTTTCTCCTCTTCTTCTAGTTCATTCATTCTCAAAAATCTGCTGCATGTGCCGAATATTACTAAGAACTTAGTCTCAGTTAGACAGTTTTGTCTTGATAATTTGGTTTTCTTTGAATTTCATAGTTCTCATTTTCTTGTGAAGGATTCCAAGACGGGGACAACCCTCCTCTGTGGTCCCACACATGATGGCCTATACTCCTTTCCAGCTCAACCTTGGTCACCTCAAGCACTTGTTGGCGAGCGCACTACCTCCACTCAGTGGCACTCATGACTTGGGCATCCTTCTCTCCAGTTAGTCCATCAAATCATATCACACCACTCTCTTCTAGTTTCTACACATGATCCTCCTTCACCAAGCTCATCATGCTGTCAAGCAAAGAGCTCTCATCAGCATTCAATAAAACCTTTGCAACTCATCTACTCTGATGTATGGGGTCCTGCCCCTGTTACTTCAAGAGATGGTTTTCGTTATTATGTAGCCTTTTTGGATGACTTTACTCGTTATACTTGGTGGTTTCCATTAATACAAAAATCAGATGTTGTTAAAGTCTTTACTCAATTCCAAACTCATGTTGAATTATTTTTTAATTCCAAAATTCTTTCATTACAAAGTGATTGGGGTGGTGAATACAGATCACTTCACACCCTTCTCCAATCAAAAGGAATTTCACACCGTCTATATTGCCCCCACAGTCACCAACAAAATGGTGCCGTGGAAAGAAAACATCGGCATATTGTTGAAACCGGATTAGCACTCATGGCCCATGCATCTTTGCCTCAACATTTTTGGGCTGATGCCTTTCACACTGTCGTCTATCTAATAAACCGTCTTCCCACACCAATTCTTCATCATCAATCCCCTTTTCAAAAATTATTTTCCAAACCACCCAATTAAACTTTTCTCAAAGTTTTTGGCACTGCTTGTTGGCCTCATCTCAGGCCGTACAATCGTGGCAATTGGATCTACGATCCACACAATGTCTTTTTCTGGGATACAGTGATTCTCACAAAGGCTATCGTTGTCTCCATCTTCCTACTGGCAGTGATTCTCACAAAGGCTATCGTTGTCTCCATCTTCCTACTGGCAGACTTTATGTCTCCAGAGATGTTGTCTTCAATGAAAGTCTTTTTCCTCTTGCTGAAAAATCCTCCACGCCACAAACAGATACCACGCCTCTTCCAGCACTTCTCCCTTCTATTCTTGGCTCACCTCCTAGGCCCAACTCAGCCCATATTTCTCCTCTTAATCAGCTCAGTCCCAGGCCCACCTTTTTCGCTCAACACCCATCATCTACTCAGCCCGATACCTCACCCAGCACAGTCAACTCTTCAATTTCTCCAGAATCATCCAGCACGTCGTCTTCCTCGCAAGCTCTGCCTTCTAACTCAGCTCCTCCTCCAGGACCTATCGTCACTTGATCTCACACCAACTCTCTTTGTCCTCAAAAATTCACCGATGGTACAGTGCTCTGGCCACCTCCCCGTAGTTATCTCACCATCTCTAGCTCTATTCCTGAAAATCCAAGTTCCTATACAGAGGTTGTTAAACACCAACCATGGCGAAAGGCCAGGTCTGACGAATTTCAAGCTCTTTTGCAGACAAACACTTGGACTTTGGTTCCCTCCTCTGGCGTTACCAATTTAATTGGCTGCAAATGGGTCTTCCATACCAAGAAGCTTTCGGATGGTTCTATCGAACGCTATAAGGCTCGTTTGGTAGCCAAGGGTTTTCATCAACAGGAAGGTATTGATTTCTCTGAAACTTTTAGCCCAGTCATTAAAGCCACTACCATCCGAACCATCCTTTCAATTGCTGTCTCTGAAAGTTGGCCACTTAGGCAATTAGACATTAGCAATGCTTTCCTTCATGGGGATCTTCAAGAACAAGTGTACATGTCTCAACCAATTGGTTTCATAAATCCTGATTATCCTCATCATGTGTGTCGCTTGAACAAGGCCATCTATGGCCTCAAACAAGCACCACGAGCATGGTTCTCCAAGTTGAGCTCACGTCTCATTGAAATTGGCTTCACACCATCAGTTTCTGACCCTTCTCTCTTCATTTACAATAATAATTCTGTTGTTGTTTTTATTCTAGTGTACGTCGACGACATAATTCTCATTGGCTCCAGTCCGGATGCCATCACCTCTGTTCTCACCTCTCTCGGCACATCCTTCCCAGTCAAAGACTTAGGTCCCCTTAAATTTTTTCTTGGTCTAGAAATAAATACCATGTCCAACGGCATTCTTTTATCTCAGACAAAATACGTGTGTGATCTACTGCAAAGAACCAAAATGGACTTGGCCAAACCTGATGTGAACCCCAATCGATTTGCTTTGAGACCCAACAACAATATTGGAAAACAACCCCAAGAAAGCCAAACTCAGATTTATGGATGGAGAATTTAGACCCGATGAGAACCCGTTCCAAGAACCTAGATTATATCAAAATCTAGACCCATTGAAGAATCCGTCTCAAGAACCCAAATTACAAAGGAGGAACGCCACAAAGGTTTTGATTTACCTTTGATAAGTTCAAATGTTCAAGAAGAACAAGAGGAGATAACTCAAACTCTCAAAGAAATGCCATATATTCTGCCTCTCAAATGAGGCTATAAGTTGTTTAAATAGACAACTCCCAAAAACGCTAATGAAAGCGCCTCGGGTACTGTAGCGTGAACAGTGTCGTACGCCGCGCTATAGTAACTTCTAAACCCTAGTTAAATAATAAGTTTCCAAATAAACCCTTGGCCAAAATACAAGGCTTTCCCAAAGAAAACCCTAGTCCATTAGAAATAAGGCATATGTGGGCCAAGCATCCTCAAGCCCACTTCTTCTAAACTCTTAATAAAAGCCTTAAAACAAATTGAGAGTCTTAACAACAATAGGCCCTATCTCTATGTCATGTCTTCCATAGCTTGTATCAAATGGATCAAAACTGGTTCTTCTTCCTTCAAGCCCATCTTGAGTATTGGGCTCTTCCTAGCTTCTTCCCAAGTGGATTGCACCAATCCTTGCATTGCTTCCTTGATCTTCTTGGCTCTTGATCTTGTAATGAGAAAGAGACAGCATAAAAGTAGAGTAGAGAAGAGACAAACAAACCAAACAAGAACCTGAGAAAAGGGGGAAGAATAAGTCAGACAAAGAGATTAGGAAAGAGGTTGGAGGCGATGGCTGCAACAAGCTTCCTTCTTTTTTTTTTCTCCAAAAAAAACTCCTCAATATTTCATTACAAGCCTTTAAATAGAAAAGTAACACAAACCCTAAAGAGACAATGGGCTAAAGCCCAAGCCCATTAATACAAGAACCAAATAAAGAAACTAAAATATAAGATAAATCACCAAAATAAAATAAGAGATGTCCGCATCAACTCTCCCGAGGTGGGAGAAAAACTCGACTCAGTCGAGTTGACAAAACACAATAAAGCTGCAGTCAATCACCCAACCATAAACCAAGTGGTTGAGCAAACTTCTTCCGACGCCCATAAACACGTGTGAGTGGAGGTCTGAATCTGGTGTCCTCACCAACTCCCCCGGAACAGGAGGATGGTGGTCCGGGCAAAGGAAGATCTTGCTGACTCCGATAAAGCTCCAATAAATCTGGATCAAGCTGCTGTAGTGTCTCCCTGGGAATCCATGCACAGTCGGAATCAGGTCGACCTACCCAACGAACAAGGAAACGCTGAACCTCTCCATCGTTGGTCAACACAATCTGTTCATCTAGAATAGCATCAATTTTATCTTTGTGTGCTGTTATAGATGGTGTTAGAGTAGGAGTAATAAGAGATTCAGGGTCAAAGTCCATAGATGGAGGTAGAAGAGGATCATTGGAGGGATTGAAATGACCTTTGTAAGCAACTAAGTCCTCCACATTGAAAGTAGAATGGCAACCAAAATGTGATGGAAGATCAATGACATATGCATTTGGACCAACTTGCTTTAAAATTTTAAAAGGACCAGCACTACGTGCCTGCAATTTGGACGCGGATCCAGGTGGACGCCGTTCAGGTCTAATTCGGACCATAACATAATCCCCAACATTAAATTCAACATGTCGTTTATGCAAATCAGCTCGAAGTTTATATGATGCATTACTGGCTTCAAGTTGTTTATTGATCTCAAAATGCAAGTCATGAAGATGTTGTGCAAATGCCTCAGCTGACATAGACACACTAGCATGTGGGGACATGGGAATAAGGTCTAAGGGCTTCCTAGGCTTATAACCATGAACAACTTCAAAGGGACTCATACCTAAAGACCGATTCACAGAACTGTTATATGCAATTTGAGCTGTAGGTAGGATCAAATCCCAATTCCGAAGATTTTCCTGGACCAAACATCTTAATAAATTGCCAAGACTGCGGTTAACAACTTCAGTTTGACCATCCGTCTGAGGATGGTAAGCGGTGGAGAATTTCAATTTAGTGCCAACCATATGCCATAGGGTTCTCCAGAAATGACTAGTGAAACGAACATCCCTATCTGACACAATAGTCTTAGGAAGACCATACAACTTGACAATTTCATTAAAGTACAATCTAGCGACCTTTGACGCATCTGAAGTCTTACTACAAGGAATGAAGTGAGCCATTTTTTAGAAATGGTCCACTACAACAAAAACAGAATCATGCTTCTTTGGAGTGCGTGGAAGTCCTAACACAAAATCCATACTAACGTCTTGCCAAGGACAACTAGGAACGGGAAGGGGCATGTAGAGACCAGTGTTTTGTCGCTTCTGTTTGGTCAACTGACAGGTGTTACATGTGCTAACTATCTTAGCCACATCTTTCTTCAAACTAGGCCAATAGAATTGGCGTTCAACCTCCTCTATAGTCTTATCACGTCCAAAATGCCCAGCCAAACCTCCAGCATGAACTTCCCAAACTATAAAATCCCGAACGAAAGTCCGTGGGATGCACAACTTATTGGCTCTGAAAAGATAGCCATCCTCAAGATGGAATCCATCAGTGATATCCAACTGTCCACTTTGCAAAGCAAGAAAAATATCCCTGTAATCAGGACAAGACTCATACTCTTCCTTAAGTCTTTCAAAACCTATGACCTTGACATTCATGATAGACAAAAGGGAGATACGGCGGCTTAGAGCATCAGCTGCTTGGTTCTCAACACCCTTCCTATGTTTCAAAACAAAAGAATAAGTCTGCAAATATTCAATCCAACGACCATGCCTAGAATTCAACCTTTTTTTGGGAATTAAGATAGCGAAGGGCCTCATGGTCCGAATAAAGAACAAACTCCTGGGGCAACAAGTAATGGCGCCAATAGCGCAAAGCCTGCACAACTGCATACAACTCCTTATCATAAGTTGAGTACCGTTGTTTGGCATCATTTAACTTCTCACTAAAATAAGCAACAGGGTGGCGTTCCTGGCTAAGGACACCACCTATTCCTACCCCTGAGACATCACACTCGACCTCAAAAACTTTGGAGAAGTCGGGAAGTCGCATGACAGGAGCTTCCGTCATTCGCTTCTTGACTAACTTAAAAGCCTTGGCTGCTTCTAATGTCCAAAGAAATTCTCCTTTCTTCATGCATTTCGTTATAGGAGCCATGATTGTGCTAAATCCTTTGATGAAGCGTCGATAAAAGGTAGCTAGGCCATGAAAACTCCAAACTTCATGTATAGTTTTGGGCTCAGGCCAACCAACAATGGCCTAAATCTTTGTGGGATCAGCAGATACTCCTGTAGAGGATACAATGAATCCTAGGAAGACAACTCGATCAGTGAAGAAAGAACATTTCTTCACATTAGCATACAAGCTTGATTCACGAAGAGTAGAACAAACCTGTGTGAGATGATCTAAATGTTGTTCCTTAGTCTTACTGTAAACCAAGATGTCATCAAAGTAAACGACAAGGAACTTACCCATAAAAGGTCCAAGAGCTTGTGTCATCACTCTCATGAAAGTACTTGGGGCATTGGTTAGTCCAAAAGGCATGACCAACCACTCATAAAGACCGTCCTTCGTCTTAAAGGCAGTTTTCCATTCATCACCTGGGCGAATCCTGATTTGGTGATACCCACTCTTTAAATCAATCTTAGAAAATATAATAGCACCAACCATCATATCCAACATATCATCAAGCCTAGGAATGGGAAAGCGATACTTCACTGTGATCCTATTAATGGCACGACTATCAATGCACATCCTCCAAGAACCATCTTTCTTAGGGGTCAGAAGGGCAGGAACTGCACAAGGACTTAAACTCTCACGGATAAATCCTTTGTGAAGAAGTTCATCCACTTGCCTTTGGAGCTCGGCATGCTCAATAGGATTCATCCTATAATGAGGCAAATTTGGGAGAGACGCCCCTGGGACAAGATCTATGGCATGTTGAATATCCCGTAAAGGGGGTAAGTGGTCAGGGAGTTCCTCAGGGAAAACATCCCGAAACTCTTGAAGAAACAACTGAGCCTCAGCAGGAGACACCATTGGAGATTCCAATGGAACCTCTGTAACAACTACAGCAAACACAACGGAATCACCCACGAGTGTACGCTCGAACTCCATAGGATTAATGATATTTAACCCTTTCCGTTCCACAATCTTCTTTGCTTACTGTGAACCGACAGATTTAGGGGGTAGAGGATTAAGATGAATCTTCTTTCCATTAAACACAAAGGAACATGAATTGGAACGACCATGAATGGTCACATCCAAGTCAAACAACCAAGGCCGACCAAGAATGACATGACTGACATCCATAGGAATGACATCACACCATATATGTTCCTTATACTCTAGGAACTGGATAGGCACTAGACAACGCTCTTTCACATCTATGGAAGAAGTATCCACCCAAGAGACACTGTACGGCTGAGGGTGAGGAACTAACTGCAACCCAAGACGGGATACGGTAGTCACAGAAACTGCATTAATACAACTACCACTATCCACAATGACTTTACAACCCTTATTATTGATTTTGATGTAAGTATGAAAAATGGCATGACGACGCCAATCATCATCATCTTTGGGTTGGGTAAGGATACAACGTACAACACTTAACCGGGGTGTATCGGGAACAAGGGGTACAGAACCTAGACCCACAGGAAGAACCCGAATACAACCTAAGAAGGCATCCTCATCATCACCCAAATCACCAAACTCTTCAAGCTTAGGTTCATAGAATTGATCTTCTAACAGTTCATCAACTACACCCTCACGTTCCTCAATGACTAAGGCTCGACTGGGACAATTGGAGGAAATATGACCAAAACCTTTACAGTTGAAGCATTGCAGACGGGAGGAAGTCTTGGGGATTTCAGGACCTTTACCCTTATTTACTTGTACAGGAGGAATAGACGGAGGAGGCCCTAGGAGAGACTTAGGGGAAGAAGTGGACGCTGAGGTGATGGAAGGACGGTTGTCCCCACGTTTTCCATACGGAGTCCTAGTAACCAACTCATAGTCTCGCACTAAAGAGTAAGCGTGGTCAAGAGTAGTGATGCCCCGAAGGACAAGCTCATGCCTTAGATCATCTTTTAGGCCTTGTCTAAACCTACTCAAAGTCATAGCCTCATCCTCAACTACATGACATCTCATTCGGAATTCATCAAATTGAGTGACATACTCAGTCACTGGACGATTGCCCTGTGTAAGGGCATTCCATTGGTCCAACAAATTACCCCTGTAAGATTGGGGTAAATACTTCTCCTGAAGGCGACGTTTCATTTCTTCCCAACTTCCAACAGGAGGCGTGTGGCGCCTCTCAAGGAGATCCTCTACACTTTCCCAAAAAAGTTGGGCAGTACCAGTTAACTTTAGACTGGCAAATTGAACTCTCCGATCCTCAGGAACCCTATACCAAGTAAAGAAACGATCCATATCCCTAATCCATTGTGTAAAAACCCGAGGATCTAAACAGCCATCAAAACTAGGGGCATCTAACTTAATGCTTCTAAATAAGCTCTCGTCATGGCGAGTGGGAGACTGAGCACATTGATGGTAATAGTCTCGCTCTCGCTCACGATCATAACCCCTATCCCTACGATCACGTCTAAAATGTTGCCGACCACCTCGTCGACGATGATAGTGTCTATTATGGGACGCTTCAGAGTTATCAGCGTCAGACAAATGAAGGGGTTCCTCAAAATTGTTCAACCTAGTAGCTAGGTTCCTATTCTCCTCACGAGTAGCAGCCATCTCAGTTTGGACAGTTGCTAATTAAGTCTGTAACTGTTGCTGGGTGGTAGCTAGTTGAGCTAATTGTCGGATAAGGGCATCAAATTGGGAAGGATCCATGGTATAGGTACTGGAACTAGAGGTGACAAAACGACCACTACGCAACTGCATGCAGTGCAACAACAACTAAATGAAATGCAATGGAGAGATCAAAGAAAAAAAAAATTTATTTTTATTTTTTTTATAATTTTTTTTTCTTTTTTTTTTATGGGAATTAAGTAATTCGAAATTCGGCAAACAAATAATGCTGATATTTAAAATAACAAAGCAAGGACCGAATACCAAACAAGAGAATCCAAACACGTAGGATTTTTTTTTTTGGACTAAACTTGAAGAAAAATAAAAAAAAAAAAGCAAAAGTACGGACTACGAAAATGAGAGAATGGAAACAAGATGTAGGAAGCAAAACAAAATCTAAGTATTGATTAAATGGGGTCGTAACAAAAGTGGGATCAAATCAAATAAGGAAGTCAAGTGGGCAGTCAAATGGTCAACTTAAAGGAGTCATTGTTCAATGGATCCATCAGATAAGTTTGGATGAAATTGATACATATAACAGCAGCACATAGAAAACAACTGAAACTCTTCTAAAATGAACTGAAAATATAAAAACCAACGAGAGATGGGAAACAAAGACTCCCTTTGTTCATTGAAAAACTGTGTCGAGCTGGGTATTGCACGAGTGGGGACGACAACGCACAAAAGAAAATACTTCAAATATAATCTGTCTATTGATTTCCAGCGGCTGGAATGCTTCCCAAAAACTTAAGTCAGTGACCAAAAAATCTGCCGAAGCCACCAACGAAAGCTGTGTGTCAATTGATCTTCTGAAAAATTTATACTTCTCTCTCTCTAGACGACCTGAATCTCTTCTCTCTTCCAAATTTTTTTTTTTTTTTTTGGAATCTTGGTTTGAGATTGGTTTAAAAGTGCTGTAGATTTTGGAATATTGAAAAAAGAAGATGAAAGGGCTGGTTTTGGTTTGGATCAAAGGAGATCTATGGTGGAAATGGTTTCAAAAATGGACTAGAAAATTCTGGGTATTTGAGTTGCAGAGGTGACGAAACAAAATGGGTCCCAAAGATTGTTTATTGTTTGAAAAAAAACAAAAGGACCTGCTCTTGATACCAAATATGATGTAGGATAAAGTAAAATGAGAAAGAGACAGCATAAAAGTAGAGTAGAGAAGAGACAAACAAACCAAACAAGAACCTGAGAAAAGGGGGAAGAAGAAGTCAGAGAAAGAGATTAGGAAAGAGGTTGGAGGCGACGGCTGCAACAAACTTCCTTCTTTTAAATGGTTTGCCACGGCTGCAACGGCTGATCCTACCCTTTACAGAAGCACCGTTGGAAGCCTCCAATATCTGTCCCTTACAAGACCAGATGTTGCCTTTGCTGTAAGCAAAGTTTGTCAGTTCATGCACAACCCAAAACTTCCTCACTGGCAAGCTGTAAAAAGAATACTCAGGTATCTCAAACACACAGCAAACTATGGCTTGCACATTCGGCCCTCTTCCTCTTACAACCTTCATGCCTTCTCCGATGCGGATTGGGCGGGTTGCCCAGATGATCGTCGCTCCACTGGGGGCTATTGTGTGTTCCTTGGATCAAATATTGTCTCATGGGGCTCCAAGAAGCAGCAAACAGTTGCTAGATCAAGGACTGAAGCCGAATACAAGGCTCTCGCCAACACCACAGCTGAATTACTATGGTTGCAGTCCCTCCTTAAAGAACTTAGTCTGTTTCTCTCACACTCACCCACTCTATGGTGTGACAATTTGGGAGCCACATACCTCTCAACCAATCCAGTCCTCCATTCAAGAACCAAGCACATGGAAATTGATTTCCATTTTGTGCGTGACAAAGTTGCCTCAAAGACATTACATGTTGCCTTCATCTCATCCCGTGATCAACTAGCTGATATCTTCACCAAACCTCTGCTCTCTTCTCGGTTTCTCACACTAAGAACAAGTCTCACTATGGTTCCACTGCTGGACTCGAGGGAGGGTGTTAATATTACAAATGATTCCAGCTCAACCTTGACTCAGCACACTAAAATGCAGAGCTCCATCTCAGATGCAGCCAAGGACGACAAGTCACCACAGCTGCAAGAACTCTCTGGAAATTCTTCTCTTTAATATTCTTGTGTATTTTTGTTTTGTAATAGAGGCATCTTTCTGTTATGAGCACTACCATACAGCTAGTTGTAAGATGACAGCACACCATGAGTTTGTTACGATGCCTCTGTGGTGCTCTCTATAAATAGAGCACTGTGTAAATACTCGTTGAAGGATATATGAATACATCAATTCATATATTCTGACACTCTCCATGCTAATATACTTGCAGCAAATAAGAAAAAAGCTTCTGATATGATTACCAAAACAAAAGTGTAAATGGAACATCAACAGTTTTTATATCCCGTACAAGGAAACTAACCAACACAACTATTTTATAATTTAAATCATTTCTGCCTCATCCAGCATCCAGAGCATTCAGGCAAACTAGGAGCAAAGCTAGACCTGCAATAATTCTTGGAAAGCTGCTGGGTCCAAGCAGCGTAAAATGCTCATCTGATGAAATCCAAGTAGAACATCCCCCTTAGGGCATCCACATTGGCTTGGCCAAATGAGATGCTTGGCCAAATTTTACATAATTTGGCTCAAAAATCCTTCACATTGAATTGGGCAAATCTAAAATAATTTAGACTTTTGCTACAGTAGTTGACTAAAGATGGAAGACCACTATTCATTCATCAAACATTAAAATATTAATTTCTCATTCTAAACAAATAAATTAAATTAATTAAAATATAATTAACATATAACATTTACAATATAATTATATTATTAACATTTAACAATACTTTTTTTATTATTAATTTAATTAGAATATAATTACTATTAACATTTAATAATACTTTTTTGTAATATTAATTTAATATAATATAATTATTATTAAAATTTAATAATACTTTTTTAAATATTAATTTAATATAATAAAATTACTATTAACATTTAATAATACTTTTTTAAATATTAATTTAATTAGAATATAATTACTATTAACATTTAATAATAATTTAATATAATATAATTATTATTAACATTGAATAATACTTTTTCCAATATTAATTTAATTAGAATATAATTATTGTTAACATTTAATAATAAATTTTTAATATTAATTTAATTAGAATATAATTATTATTAACATTTAATTGGTAGAATTACAAAATGTGATAAAATAAATTAAATAAAAAAATTATTAATTGAATAATATTTTATTGTTATATAGAGAATGAATGGCTAATCCAATGTGGAGATTGAATTTAAATGGAATAGGCAAATGCAAATAAGTGTTGATATTTGCCAAATTTAAAAATAAATTTAACCAAACCAATGCCAATGCTCAGGGGGCCAAAACAAAGCAAAACAAGAACAGAAATATAAAAGATGCCATCATTCTTAGGCCCGTTAAATTTAACACTATGGCCCAACCCACCCGATAAATTCGTCCCACCCTTCCCCATTTAATGCGGGTTGAACTAAACAACGGGCTGGAAATCATCCAACCTGTAGTTTAACGGGCGAAAGAGTAGCCCAATCATGCAATTCACAAATCACGCCTATCTCCATTCCAAACCAAACCCTCGATCAACCTTGCAGGAAACCGAGTCTCTCTCTCTCTCCTCGATCGCACCTCCAAGAAACCGGGTACTTTCTTTGCACCAAAAAAAGTAGGGATTCTCTTGACCTTTCATCTTTGCCGCACAGCGCCGCAATGGGATATGGTACCCTTGTTGTTCTTTTCAGTCCTTGTGGTTCAAGCATGGTCGATGAGGCCCGGTACCCAAAAACATATTCATCTTAGCTGAACAGGGCAACATGGCCAAACATGGAGGCGTGGTTAACAATACAATCACCGACGCAACCACCTGGGACAGCATAATCCCTCCCCATTGCCCATTCCGTTCTCCGGCTCAGCACAAACCTCACATGGGTTTTAGCCAACGAGCCTCTACACAAGCGGACATTGATGTCAACAAGACCGACGGGGTTAGACTCGGCATGGTTTTGCTAACGCATTCTCGGACAAAGACCCAACCTTTGGTACCATTGATCTGGTCCCCTGTGCAATCAAAGAGACCAAGAGAAGTGAGTGAGGCAAAGGAACATTCCAGTCATTCCTTTACAACAAGTTGGTGCAGTGGGCACGAGCTTCGTTGCAAGATGTCAGTTGCAGTACTTTCTTTACCCGACCTGAATTGGTTTATTTTCACTTGTCATGAGTTACTGACCGGGTCGGGTTGGGCCCAAAAAAGTCTTGGACAAGCCAGGTTGTAGGCCTAATTCATGTAACCGAAGAAAATACTCATAATTTTGCTACCACAAGTGCAATGTAAGCAACTCTTAAGATTTTATTCAACAAGGTGAATTGCTCAACTAAGAGCACTCACAGTTGCTCTCTCATCTTATTTTTTAAAATATATCATCAAAATTTATTTTTACTATTTTACATATTGATTTTTACAATGAAAAATTCTTATTGTAGTCCACAAATGCGGACTGCATTGCAGGCTTAAATGAAACGACAGTGTTTCATTACTAAATGAAACACTGCGTTTCACTCCATCGCCCTCCCCTCACCCTATCTCAAAAGTCTCCATCACATCCCCTCACCCCATCCTTCTCTCAGAAAGCAGAAAGCATACCCAGAGAACGCCGTCCCCATCGCCCTCCCCTCACCCCATCACCCCACCGCCATCGCCGTCGCTTTGTATGAAAAGTCACTTTGTAAATTTGTGAAGATGTTTTCAATACTTACGGTTTGAGTTATCTGGTTTGAATACATTTGTCTAGTTTGATAAATCTGGTTTGAATGCAGACGGATACATTTATCTGGTTTGATAAATCTCATTTTATTCTCTTTTCTTTAATTTGCCTTGTGTTCTTTCTTTTGTTTGAAGCAGATTCGTCTTTATTTTTCTCTTCGAGAATATAGAGGATGAGACTATTGAAAGTTTCACTAAATTTTCTAAAACAATCAAGTCAAGTGTATAAGTTTTTAGCACAATACTGCAATAAGTTTTAGCACAAAAATTGTCTACACCGATGGGAAGATGCCAAAATACAACCAAATGGACCCCAGCTCCACAAGGGGAACAATGCCATATGCATCCCTCTTCTTTTTCTGAGCCAATTCCAACTCTTTATTCTACTCCCCGAAGATGCAAATTTATGGTAGGAGCAATTAACAAAATTTCTTTTGTAATTTTAACTTAAGCCGAGTATTTTTTTAGCTTGTTGGTTCATATTTGAGGTTCTCATCTTGTAGTCTTCTTTCTACTTGCTCAAATTTGAACAAAATATGCGTAATACACCAAAAATTAGAAAGAAAACAAACATTGAGTATGTGGCTCCATCGATGGTGGAGGTGGTTGTTCCATTAATGGTGGAAGAGATTGGGTTGTGGTGGTCGATGATGGTGGAGATTTGGTCGGGGGCGCCACATATGTGTATTGCAAAAGAGATTCAAATGTTTTCTCGTCTATTTTGCTTAGGTTGAAAATAAGGGTTCTATAGTCATTTCTAGCTGTAAAATGGGGACAATTCAGTTATTTTACACATTGGGACTGCAATATAGTCCTCTTGAGAGGACTGTATATATCACCGCTCTTTTACAATATACCATATATCAGTTTATCTATTTTTTTCATATCATTAAATATTATACTTTTTATTCTTTTTTATTCATTTCAAATATTTTCTCTAACTATCAAAGATATTCTCATATCTTTTAATATTTACAATATCTCTCTATATACAGTATCATGTAATTATATTTTATTTTAAATTAATCAAAATTTATAAGTTAAAAACCAAAATATAAAGTATAACTGGACTGGGATTTATAAGATTCGAATTGGTTTTATTAAAATATTGAAGCAGAAAAGCAAAGCAAGTACAGTAGAGATGAAAGAAAAAAAGTCCAGATATTTCTCAGACTCGGAAGTGGGTTTTCATAGAAGAGACCAAACCACACATGATCATCAATCCAAAAGGCAACAGGAAGAAAAGAAAAAGTATGGAGCTGTAAAAGAAGTGAAGTTTCAGTTCATGAAGGAAAGAAGAAAACCATGACCGAAGCACAAGATTTATTTATTTTTGTGTGTGTGTGTTCAGCTTCGAGCCAGTATTTGTGTGAAAGAACCCAAAAGGGAATCTAAAAATTTACAAGTGGGATTTGGTTTCGTGGGATGAGGAATTGAATTCAATAGAGCAGGATGTAGAAGGGAGAGGAATACTGGGTATCAAGATCTTGACGGAGATGACCTATCTGTGTCTTCGTGATAGTGACGAGCAGACTTCAAATGGGGAGAAGACCTCTCTCTCTCTCTCTCTCTCAAGTGGATCTGGGACCTTGATTTTATTGCAAAGCGTCTCCTCTCGGCTGTAAGTAAATTAGAGAGAATCTGCTGAGGAGCATCCACAGATACGAAAATCTATGGGAGACGAGCAGAAGGCAGATGGGCAAGGAAGGGAAGACGCGTGAAATAAAATGATGGGTTCAGGGGCTGAAATGAAATTAATTAAATCAGCTAGGCGAGAGGAAATTACACAGATGAGAGAAAAATGGTTAAAAAATAATTTACACTTCTAAACAGTAACTGCTATATGTAGCGGTAGTATTGAAGCAAAATGGATTTTACATATGAAATAAATCATCTATTGGACGCCATTTTCAGACTATTTTCTTCAAATTATACAAGAATCTGAATTTTACATAACCCGTTACGAGTGCCCTAAAACATCAAAATGCAGCCAACTAGTTAGCTACAGCTACGTTGTTTCTCAATGATACCAATTTGGGGGCCACACTCCCATTTCCATCCCTGTCAAGGTAATCTTCCCCTATCCCCTACCTGTCCCTGTACCCATATATGCCTCACCATGCCCCCATCTTATGTATTTCCTTATTTTTTTATCAATTTATTTTTATATTGCACACTGAAAAGTATATATAAGTAAAAATGACGCACTAAACCCAGCATGTACGAGAAATGAAATAAATTTCACTGGTCAAAATTTGTCTATATTCTAAAATTGTACAAACCTTAGTTGTATTAAGAATAAGGAATATCCACCCAATACCAGGCATGGTAGGAAATATCTCCACTAAATTGGGTCTAAATTGCCATCTCCCCAGTATAACAAATCACTGGTGCATGAGTTGTAATCACATAACAAATCCTTCCATATAAAATGATAAAAAATAAAAATTCACAACTATGACTTAGCAGGGGGAATAATATACTTTTTATTAACTGGTCACCTGGGAAATTCTGTTCATGCACAATTCATTCAGTCCTTTCCCCTTTCGGTGGACGATCTTTGTGGAACACTAGAGTCCTCTTTGTACCTATCATGTTGGGACCAGACTTTATGTTTCTTCCTTTCCCGGTGGCTTTCCAATACCCTAATTCAGTTGTCCTCCTACTTTGCAAGCCAATTGCATACTTTAATTCTTCCACGAGGAGAAAAGAAGAACCACTCATTATCAGATTGAATGGCTGATTTAGCTATTTGCAAATACACCCACAGTAATGAGTAACCAAGCCCATGTAAAACCAGCGACTTTGTTAAGAGAAATTGCACCAGAATGTACAAATGTGAAGTATATCCCAGCACTGCATATTTACACTACAGAACCAATATGGAACTTCATATTTAAGAAACAAAAAAAGAAATATTCAAACATATTCTGCACTCCAGGCAAGTAAACACTTGTAGGCCTGAAGTTTCTTAGATTATTTTTTTTAATCAATTGGATATCAAGCAAACTTGACCAAATTTTAAGATGAAACATGGAGTAATGAATACAGAGTAAGAGGATTGCTATTAATCATCCTTTTAACTGTCGTCCTTTCATCATACTCAAACGTGGCATCATATGATTGCTAGATGGGTAAATAATAATAATAAATAAATTTCTAATCATTTGATACCAAATCAGTGAACTGACTGTTAAAAGGATGATGAATAATATATCACTAGCATAAGATAGGAAGAACATAAATAAAAATAAATGTTAGAACTGAAAGTATGGAACCTCGTGACTCTGATGGAACAAGGAATTTATGGCAACATTGGGCATCCAACAGACTCCAGGTGAGAACAAAGCTTTAAAATCTTCCGGGTATGAAGGTATTGTATTTGAGATGATTGAAAATATTTTTCTATACGAACTAACATCAAGCACACAATTAGAAGTGTAAAGGTAAAGGCAAAAATTGGCTAGGATTATATGACTATATGATAAGATTTATCTTATCATTATATTTCAATTTGTTGGATGAATGTAAAATAATTATTGATTTATCTCTAAACAATGTTGAGTCTATCTAGAAGTCGTAGGTGTTATTTAGATAAGTCATTGACGTTAAAATCGAGTTCTAGTAGATCAATTATTATCCAAAAGAAAGCTGAACAAAGATTAGTCAATACAGAAGAATGTTATCGCGAAATGTTAGCAGTCCGTCGGAACACGTTTTTGCGACTGTTGCTAACCGTCAGCAGAGTCCTACTGGGACTAGAACTCTTTCCAGACTTTCTATTTAAAGGGATTTGGTTTTGTATCTCAACAAGGAGTTTGAGCCACGAATTCTAGAGAGTATATTCTGAGCATTTATGAGAGAAAATTCACTTGAGAATTTTTATGTGGTTTTTCATCTCCTCTTGAGTGTGATTGTGTTTTGAGTGTGAAGGAATATCGATTGGATTTCAACCTCTGGAGTTCCAGAAGGGAAGTCAACATTTGAAGATCGCTAGAAATTCTGGCTACTACTGCGGTAGAAGACAAACGGGTCGTTTGTCTAGGTAAGTAAGAGAGTCGAATTGCAAAGATTTTGTAATTGATGATTGTTTATAATTGTTCTTCAAATAATAAGATTGACTTTCCTGGGTTTGGTTGCCCCGTAGGGTTTTACCTTTAAAGAGTTTCCCTTCGTAACCAATCGTTGTGTCTTGCATGTTTGATTATTTATTTTAAGTATTTGATTCGTTATATAATCTTGATAATTGAGATCTACTAAATTTGTTCAAAGAAATTGGTAGACAATTTAGTGGTTTTATAGGGGTACATTGGGAATTAAAATTGGCATCAGAACGTGGTTCGCTCATTCGAGTGTGATCCTTGCCCTTGTTGATCATGTCGACGTCATTATACGTTCCACCATATTTCGATAGGGAAAACTATGCTTATTGAAAAGTTCATATGAGGGCTTTTTCTCAAGTCTTTGGATGAACGTATGTCATTTGGTTGAACGAGGATGGACTAAACCCGAAACATCTATAGATGCTTGGACATAGAAATTTACTCCCTGTGTGCACTCGAGTATTTCAAGTGACATCTTTCCTCTTTACTCTTTCGTTTCAATATATGTTCTGCAGTGTTTATCTTGCTTAAATTCATGCCTGCATAACATATATCGTCGAACATTCATTTGCTGAACATTGAGGACAATGTCAAATTTAGTTGGGGGGAGAGAGTTTCTGTTGAATTTTTTTTGTTGAAGATATATTAGTACTAAAAAAAAAAAAATGATTTGTTGAAGTAATGGAACATGTGGAATGTAGTGCAAATATGAGTATATGTCAAAAGAGGGACTTATCCATTTTATTTAGTTGTTAAACCAAGGGAAAGATGTTAAGAGTTTTGCTTAAACACACACAACACATACCCGGAAGGCCTAGAAAGACTACATTGAGTCATTGTTGGTTGATTTACACTTCAATTGTTTGAGACTCTAATGAACCATATCCTAATGGCTTAGGAAGAAATTTGAATTAAATGAGAAAAGGGACAAGCCAGGGAAAAAAAAAAAAAAAAAAAAAAAAAAAAAAAAAAAAAAAAACAAAAAAAAAAAAAAAAAAAAAAAAAAACAAAAACAAAACAAAAACAAAAATTACATTTGTGTACTGGAAAAGGCTGCCTATTACCGGGGTCCTTACAAAAGAAGTAGGCAGCCTTTCAAAGTGTAATAGCGTGAAAGCCGCCACTACAATGGTTTTGAATTAGAGTAAGACCATGTGGTTTTCTCAGATTAGTTGTTGTGATTGAAATTATTAATGCCTCTTGGTAGTCAATCTTGGAATTCTAACCCCATTTCCATGCACTTAAAAGAAAGCAAGCTTTGTTACATGTAATTCCCTTGGTTGATTAACTAAATTGTGTATAAATCTCTCAGTTGATACAAAATTCAGATTAATCTATCTCCAGTGTTCTTAAACTCAACAAATCTATTTCATGGCATATGATTCTCAGATTTTCTCAAGTTGGTAATTTCACCTTTGCATGAATTCATTCGCTTTATTTGCTAGAGTCTAGCAAAAAGCTAGTTGGGGGGTGTGATAAAAGGTTAGAATTGCATAATTAAGTTGTTTAAATGGGTGATTTATTTTATCAAATAAAGATTGAACACTTAATTATGCATCAAATTCTAATATTGAATGCAAATTAATTGATGTCAATATTTTATATACATAAAGTTCTATATTTGCCTTTGAAAGAAATATATTTTTTATGTACTGCAGGGCATTTATGAAAATACTAAAAGAGAATGGAACTCACGGCTGGAACTCAAGGGAGCAAGCAGAAAATCAGCACATGCAGAAAGATAGAAAGGCCACCCACTCCCAAGTTAGGCCACCCACTCCAAGGCCACATCATCTTCAAAGTTAGGCCACCCACTCCCAAGTTAGGCCACCCACTCTTGAGAAATGGTAGGATGCTCTCTCCTATAAATAGGAGAGAGCTCAGAAGAGAAAGGGCATCAAGGCAGTGGAGACGAAGGAGAGAAGACAGAACTTTAAAACTTAGCTTTCATTTTTCAGTTTCATTCTCAGTTTCATTCGGCAGTTGTTGTTCATTTTAATTCATTTTTCAGTTTCATGCTTCTGTTTTAGTTTTCATTCAGCATCAGTTTATTTTACAGCTTTAATTTGAAACTTAAGGAAGCAAGTTTTCTTTCCATGTTAAAGCAAGCTTTCTTTGTATTCATCTAGGAAATAATTTCTTTTAGTGTTTATTTTATTTAGAGCTCAACTTCAATTTGAGTGTGTAATTTATTTGAAATTTTAATTTAATTGAGAGTTCAATTTCTTTTAGGATGCATTTTATTTAGAGCGTTTATTTTATTTGAGAAATCATTTTATCTGGAAGTTCAGATTTTTGGATTGGAGAACGCAGTCTCCATTTCCAAACATCAAGTTTATTCCTTACAATTCCTGTTTTTATTTAATTTCAGTTTAATGTCTTATATTTTCCGTGCACATTTAATTTCTGTCTATTTAAATTACTGTCATTTATTTTTCTCGCACTTGTAATTCCTCTATTTAGGTTAATGTCATTTATTTTCTTGCATCTTTAATTCCTATTATTTAAATTAATGTCATTTATTTTTCTTGTTCTTTTAAATTTCAGTCTATTAATTTCAGCAATTTTAATTTAGTTTCATGCATTTTCATTCCTTACTTTTCATCGCTGCATTCAAATCCGACAAACAAATCTAAAAACATGAATCTAGTCCATGACTAGTAAAATTTCCATCCATTGCACATACCATTTATTTTTTTTTTCTTTGTGAAGTTTTTCACAATTTTTCAACGAGTTTAAATTTTGAGTAAATTTTCCCTGAGGAGACGATCTAGGAATTTATTCCTTATTATTACACGACATCCTCCTGCACTTGGGATAGCATTAATGCTACTCATTTTTGAGTGAGTCACTATTCAAATTGCAATTGCTGATTTCATCTTTC